>JAANBC010000217.1:0-50340 GCA_014621405.1 Stylonectria norvegica
CGGCGGCCGAGGTGGCGCTGGCGAGGATCTCAGAGGCGGCGCTGGAGGCAGAGCTGTCGGAGTCGCTGGAGCCGGTGGCGGAGGGGGTGCCCTCGGAGCTCACGAAGTAGTTCTTGGTGATGCAGTCCTGGACACAGGTGGAGTACTTCTGGGTGGCCTCGGCGCTGCCGTCACCCTGATCGCAGGCGGCGGCGCACTTGGTGGTGTCGTTGGCCTGGTCGTCGCTGGGAGAGGGGACCTGAAAAGCTGATGTTAGTCGTCTGTTGATCCTCTCGACCTCAATGTCATTGTGTATAAGGGGGGTTACTCACAGCCACGCAGTGGGACTGGCAGTCAACATCGCCAACGTCGCACTTGTCGATGCAGGCCGCAGCCGAGGACTGAGCGGGTGTGAGGCCGACAGTGGTGGAAGCGGCGCTGGCCAGGACGGCGAGGGCGCCGGAGACGAAGATGGTGGAGAAACGCATGTTGATGGTTTTTGGAGGAGGTGTGGATATTACAGAATTAAGTCTTGTAAGTGAGCTCGGAGTAACGAGTGTAAGAAGAATGGAATATTTGTCTAACGAAAACGAAGGTAGATAGACAGACTGAGTAGCAAGGTTAGGAGGAAGATTCTTTCGACACGCGATGTGGCCGCAGCTATCCTTTAAAAGCAAGCCACCACGGCGCTGAAGAATCTTGGACAGGGGGGGGGTGGCAAGCAGGAGGTTTCTCAACATGAACACAAGCCAGGCCAAGCCAAGTCAAGCCAACGCAGGCCCGGGTTGAAGCCCCGGTCCCTCGGGGGGTGGGAAGCATGAGAGGAGGGTCTCCAATGTTACTGACCACTGTGACTAGGCCTGCTGCTGGTGGGTTTCGTGTCCATGGAGCGCCCAGCCGCGGCCATTGGATCCTCGTGCTCGTGGTGGAGGGCACGACAAGGTTGCATATCAAGCCTCAGCGTGATGGGGTGTCTGGGGAAAAGCCGCCGCAGGACAAAATTAAAATTGGCAAAGCCATGATGCTGCGGAGTAATTTGCTGGCCCCTGTCATGAGTGGCCATGACCTGACGAGGCTTGTTCGTTTGGCTTTTCTGTCAGTCATGGTCGAGTCTTTCATTGTTCAACAGCTTTCCTGTTAGACTGCGCTGGACTCGAAAGCTACGTCGTCAAGTTGGAACAGCGCGGACCTGTTCGTGAGTCGTATAAGACATGAGCTTCGCCCCTCAAGGCTCGTGTTGTTGACAACCACCACCATGGCTAGTCTCCAGATGACGTCCCTTTTAGGCCATTGAGAACAACGAGAGATTCTAGCTCGGCGCCTACTTGCCGGCACTAGCGTTGGATCCCCAGTCCACCGGTCGATTGCATTGTTGACTGGTGCACTTTTTGGTCCGCCTTGTAACCCTTGTTTCAGGGGCTACATCCACGGGCCAGCAGCAAGGACCTGCCTAGCAGCAGCAGACAACAACAAACCTCGGAGCAGAGCGAGAGTGGAGGAAAGCTGAACGGAACTGAAATGGGCTGAACCGAACTCGAGTCGACGTTTGTTGTCCCGTGCGTGTCTATCGGCAACAGCCTTGCCAGCCCAACCTGGCTCCTCAAACGCCAATCTCGTCGCTCATTTCTTCAACGGATGGGGATCAGCGGTGGGAGGAGTCAGGACGGATGGACGTTGTGACTGTTGCCGCCGTTGCCCCATTGTCGTCCGAGAGGCGAAACCGACGGTCGCTCGCACAACATAACAACCCAACGAAGCACGTCGACCGGCCGCCGATGGCGCGTTTGGCGGCGCGTGTTGGACGCTGTGTGGTCGCAGTGACATGGCACGGCACATCGCTGGCGGTGGTGTGTGTATGTACGAATATACAGGTACGAATACTGTGATACATGTACGAATGATTGATCAACAATATTCGCACGAAGAAGCATCCACGGATCCGTGATTGCGACCTGTGAGAGGTCCGCCCGTGTTGGCTGACCATCTGGCTTGGCCGCTGGTGTCGTCCTTGCATGAATACGAGACGGAGCCCGTCGGACTGACTCTCCCCCCTGGCTTGCTCTTCCGCCGCCCCATTGTGACTGGGGGACCCGGCTTTACAATTGGGACTGTGCCTCTTTCATCATCAATTGTGTCTGTGTGTTTGTGTGGCGGGCGTGGGCTTGGGTCAGCGGTCTGTTCTGGTTCTTCCACCTCAAGGTAGCCATGGAGGACTGGTGTTTAAAGTTGCCAATCAACGGAGCGCAATATACGAATATCACCGTATTCATGATTAATTATGCGAAGGTCCTGGTCCCATCTCGGTTCATGCAATGGATAAGCTGGGAGGCAAGATCATCGTGCGGTTCCCCTGCTGTCATCTCACTATAACAAGGATGCTATTCTGCCGTTAATAGGGAGGAGTGTCTTGGGTGGTTGACCTCGAAGTTTTCACCTGATACTCTCTCTCACAACCCACAACATAAGGTTGCGGCCTACAGTAGCGAAGTGGAGGTATGGAAAATCGGCCTGAGAGCCGGAATCACAAGTCCAAACCATCCCTAAGTTGTTAGCATAATAATAACTTCCTGAATAACTACCTCTAGCAGTATCAATCCATAATTAACAAGGAGCTTTCCCAACGTCGAGACGACGTTGATCGAAATTCGAGGGGAAACGACTCAGGTGGACTAGGCTAATTATCCGTAATTCGATGTCTTACTTGGTGCATCCCGAGTCCCGCCTAAGGTAGCGACGGCTCCAACCGCTCCACCCAACCGTCAGGTACGTACCATCGCGATGCTCCGGAGCCGATCATGTGCGGGCTAGCACCGAGCTCAACGGCCCGTCAGCTTCCCCGTTCCCACCCCGAACGTCCGCACCCACCGTCTCCGGAGCCGATCCCATCCAACGCCGTGTCCCGGACTCCCTCAAATCACCACCACGCACCGCAAAAGCACTCCGTTTGACTATCGCGACGCTTCCTGCCCCGAGACATGGCGCCCGAAACTGGCGACAATGGCGCGTCCGTCGTCGACACGGCCGACGCCCTCATCACCTCCCACAACCCGCTCCACCCCGCCAACCTCATCCCCTCGCTGTGCGCCAAGTTCTGGACGCTGGGATGGGTCACCGGCACAGGAGGCGGGTGCTCCATCAGAGATGAGTGAGTATAGTACTTTACCCGTTGGCTTGTCCATGGGATTAATCTCTCACACATCCTCAGCGACCTCGTCTACCTCGCCCCCTCAGGCGTCCAGAAAGAACTCATGAAACCCACCGACATCTACGTCCTCTCCCTTGCCGCCCAAACACCCCCCTACAAACAACGCACCTACCTCCGCTCGCCGCCCATCTACAACCCCTCGCAGTGCACGCCGCTCTTCCTCGCCGCCTTCACCCGTCGCGGCGCCGGCTGCTGCATCCACACGCACTCGCAGTGGGCCGTCCTCGTCACCCTGCTGCTCGAGGCCCAGGGCCCCGGCCACGACCGCGTCTTCGAGATCAACAACATCGAGCAGATCAAGGGCTTTCCTCGCGGGCCCGCGAAGACGGGGAACTTGGGCTACCATGATACCCTGCGCATCCCCGTCATTGAGAATACCCCCCACGAGGAGGACCTGACCGAGTATCTGGAGGAGGCTATGGAGCAGTATCCCGATGCATACGCCGTATTGGTTCGTAGACATGGCGTTTATGTCTGGGGCGATAACGTGCACAAGGCCAAGACCCAATGCGAGAGGTAGGGCGACCCAAACCTTCTCTATTCAAGCCCTGGTGAACTGACATTTTTGTGGTAGCCTGGACTATCTCTTTCAGCTGGCCGTTGAGATGAAGAAGCTAGGACTCCCATGGATCAGCGAGGTCGCCCAGATTGCTCCTCAGCGGTCTTAGACGTCGGCACTGCCGTGGACCTTGAACCCCTTTCAACAAGGCTTCCCTGATATCGGTGCGAAGAGTACATGAGTAGTATGATAATGATGGTTATGAGGGAAAATAGAATATGGTAGGCACGTTTAGACGTAGATACTGGGAGTGGTATTGTAAAAGTGATACTCATAGCTCATCCCTAGGCCGCCCATCTTCCAACACCGCCGGCTCCTCCCACATCCTCTTCTTCGTGTTCCGAGGGACAGTCTGCTCTTCTGCGATCTTCTCTTCCTGGATCCCCTGGGACCCCTCTTCTTGGACTTCGTCAGGAATCGTCCCAAGCTCATCGGCCTCATTCACAGCGTCGATGATCTTGCCAACCTGCTCAACCATCGAGTCCGCATCGCCACCCCCCACCGTCGTCTTCACCTCGTGTCCAACCTTCACAGTCGGAAGATCCTCACTTGGCAGCCCATCCACCTCCACCTCCCTCCCTTCCAGCCCAGCACCCACTGAGCCTGACTCGCCAGCACCTCCTCCTCGTCCCTTCATCACCGCCCCGCCAACCGTCGCACCAACCCCAAACACCATCCGCAGCGGCAGCCAGACCAGCCACCACAGGGGCCCGTAGAGAATCCGGCGGAAGACCAGCCACGCGCCCGTGACCGCGAGCATGTACAGCGCCGTCTGCAGATACCAAGTGTCGCTCTTCTGCGAGCGCAGCAGCGTGCCCAGTAGGTCGCGCGAGCTGGCCAGCATCGAGTCCAGCGACCCGTACGACTCGTCGAGCTGCGCCAGCGCCGCCGACGACTCTGTCAGCGTCTGGTGCGCGAACTCGCTGCGCGCCAGCTCGCCCGCGATTAGGTCGTGCGTCCGCCGCAGCGCGTTGGTGACGTCGCTGGCCGCCCCGACGGTTTGCTGGTCTTCCTCCGAGAGGCTCGACTGTTGCTGCTGTTGCTGCTGGGCGTATCGCGAGACTCGTGGGAGGGCGGGGGCTTTCTCGTCGCCTGGCAATGGGGAGGTGGCTCCGGAGACGGGTTGCGAATAGGAGTGGATGAGGAGCTCGCGCTCCAGCCGTTGGGCCTGCGCCAGGCTGTTCTTTGCGGATAATCGAGCCCTTCGGAAAGACAAGCGACAGCTAAATCATGTCAGTCCACGAATCCTCGCCAGTTCCAGATTCAGCGTACATAGCTAGCTCTTTTCCTAGCTTCTCAGTGCCCTCCCTCAACCTCTCCTTCTCGTGTCCATCAGCCCGAACAAACTCCACCTCCTCCTGCAGCAGCTCCTGCTCCTCCTCGCCGTCTCTCAGAACCTGGCTGATCTCCGCACTCAGCTCGCCGCTCACACTGCTGTCCTCATCGGTCGCAAGAGGTACGGAGCCAGGCTGAAACTTGAGGTCGGCGAGTCGGTCGATCAGGTCCTTGAGTTGCGTGGTTGTTTCCTGCAGCGCTGCAAGGCGATCCTGTAGGCCCTCGAAGGACATTATGCGTGACCCCGGGGGGATCTATGACTTAGGTTGTAAGTGAAGCACGGGGTTCGGAATTCAGTCGCTGTCCATCGCTGTCCAACGCCGTTGCGAACGAGGCAAAACCGTGGCATCCTGGACATGACGTTGCGGTGGTCGGAGGTGGACCCTTGTAAACGAACATGCATCTAACCGAGGCATTCCGTCTCCCCCAAATTTCGCATCGCAACCAACGGACAGCAGCTTCAAACCGTTCGTCGAACGTATTATCCCTCCCCTCCCGGCCCGCATTGTCTCTCGCGCATTGCGCCCCCGCCGTTTCGAAATGATCACCAAATTCGTGACCGAGGTCTCGGCCAAGTTCAACCCCTTCTCCGTGCACGCCAAGTCGGCGCGCCTGTTCCTGACGTTCCTCCCGCCGACCGCCCGAGCGCAGGGCATGGCCATCCATACGACACTACTCCCCCGAGCTTCGACGGAACCTAGCTTGCTGCGGGTCAAGTTCAGTATGTTGTCGTGTGAACGCCGGTTTGGTTGGGTGATGGTGGCTAATATGGTGCAGAGGACGGAAAGGAGCTCAACTTCGACTGCGAGAAGATCAACATTAAGGGCTTGGTGGAAGAGGTCGATCGACATTCTCGCCAATTGCAAAAAGTGGCGGATCTCACAGACTAAATACCAAGGCTACGCTGTAACTATATCTTGCATTGTCGGCGTTTTCAGGGAGCGAGGTCTACAAAAGGGACCGAGTGGGATGGTGTCTCAGGGGACACTCTGTACAGTAATATATGGCAATTTATGGCTTTGGTGTATTGTGCTGGAAGCTGTGGGACCCAGTTCCTACGGGGTTATCCCGCTAAAGATGATGTCCAAACTCTCTCCTCTCTAATTGGGGACTCGCACGCATATCTAAGCAGAGGCTCCGCTAATGAAGAACCACTTGTCAATGGAAGCGTCAATCTTCTCAGCGGGGAGCTCCTGGTTGGCGGGCAGAGGAGGAAGCTGGTCGGGGCTGACGCGGGAGGGAGACTGAGAGACGGTCACGTTGGTGCTATGGCATGTTAGTTTGGTGGTATGTTTGGAGGTTAACGTGGGATACTCACGTAGAGACGCCGCCAGGGGGGGTCTTGCCGGCAAGCAGACGGTCCCAGGCCTCGGCGCACTCACGGATAACGTCCATGGCGTAGCTAGATACAGACAGTCAGCTTCAATAAGCGCATCGTAAAAAAACCGGGCAAACGGACCTCTTGTTCTTGCACTCGCCAGTGAAGGCGAACTGGTTCTCAGGCTTTCCATCGGGGATTTTGTAGATGCGGAACCACTCGTTGGTGGCGCGGAGAAGTCCAGGCAGGTGACGCTCAACGTCCTCAACGTCGTTGAGCTTGTTGGCAAGGGGGTCGTTGATGTCGATGACAATAACCTTCCAGTCAGTCTCCTCCTCGTCGAGGAGGGCCATGACACCGAGGACCTTGACCTGCTTGATCTGGCCAGTGTAGCCGACGAGCTCGCCGATCTCGCAGACATCGAGCGGGTCGTCGTCGCCCTTGGCCTTGGTCTCGGGGTGGATGGAGTTGGGGTCCTCCCAGGTCTGGGGGAAAGCACCGTAGTTCCATAGGTAGCCCTTGTGGGGGAAGCAGTTGCGGACGTAGCGAAGCTTGCCCTTCTTGATATCCTGCTTGATGGGGTTCAGGAGCTCCTCCTTGGAAATCTGGTGGTGGACTTGGTCAGCAAAGCTCGTAAGAATGACGCCACAGGAGGGGAAGGGGAGAGGGGAGGGGAAGGGGTGAGAGGGGGACAAGAAGCATGCGACAGCGTATATGCCATCCATCTGTTTGACAGTTCTCTCCCGTGAAATATCAAAAATAAAAGGCTTACCTCGAGCTTGGCATTGGTCCATCGGGGAATCTCAACAACCATGTTGAGGATGGTCTGCTCCTGGTTGGCATAGAGAGGCACATCGTGGAAGGGCGAGACAGGCTGACCATCCTTCTCGACGTAGACGCGGTGCTCGAAGGTATGGGGGGCCGCAACCTTGCGGACGGTGTACTGGGGAGCCATTGGAGAGGGAGGCGACGGAGGCGACGCGGAGGAGGAGGAGGATGAAGAGGAAGAGTATGAACGAGCGCTCGAGAAGTGGCGAGCGATTTGGGCAGTTCGTTGGGAAGAAATTTTGGAGACGGATGTCGACGTCGAAGTTGGGGGGGACGACGAGGATGGAGGGGGCGGGGTAGTATTCGATGGAGCCCTGGAGGAGCTGGAGTGGCTCAGGCGCTGTAGTCCAGGGAGTTCAGGGAGTCCAGGCCTGGAGCATCCCGGTCCGGCGGCGGTGGTGTGCGTCGCCAGCGTGACGGTGTGATTGGCTCGCGAGGAACCTACAGCGGACGGTCGGGCAGTTCCAGGCGGTGGTGGTATTAGCGGGAGCGTGGACATCGGGTGGTGGCCGAGCAGCGGCGACGGCGACAGCGACGAACGGAGCGGCGACAGCGAGAAACGGGGCAGCTGTAGCAGACGGGGCACTGGCACTGGCACCGTGAGACAACGACGCTGGACCGACCTCTGCAGCCGGGCGCCTTGGAGGGGGAGCATCAATCGAGGAACAGCGTTGGACAGTGGGGGGCAGCCCCGGGGGGAGGGAACCTTAGTAGACGCAGCCGGCAATGGATGCGACGGAACGCGAGGATACAGCGGCAGTACAGCGGCAGCAGCCGTGATCCCCGTGAAGTCAGGGCAGCGAGAGGCACAAGGAGACGCCAGAGACCGCGGCGCGTCGGCTTGGGCTGGCTGCGTCGACCGAGGTCGTTTTTGAGTATCGCCGGCGGAGGAAAGGGGGTTATTTTTCGGTTGGAGCCCGGAAACTGGAATTTTGAACCTCAGGTACCGGCACTACTAAGGTAAGGTCATTAGCGGTAGCCTTGCGCGGGATGGCGGTCGTCAGCTTTCGGTGAGTTTCCGTGATGCGACGACAGATATTACATCCCAGCTTCGACGAGCTAATCTGAAAATTGTCCCATCTTCAAGAAATCCTTCCAAGCTGCTCCTAGTCGTGGCCTTCTCTCTTCCATCGTGACCATCTCGAGTCTCCTAGGACGCTCCGTGCTCGGATCGAGATGCACGCGAACACTTCCATGTGCTCTCAAAATCCCGCCCACTCACACCATCGCCTTGGCGCAAGCCCCTCGGGCCCTCAACGCGCTCGAAAAGAATATTTTGACCCACGTCCATTGATCACCTCATATCGATTGGTGTCGGATACACCCTTGGCTCCATGATGTCAATGGGGTATCCGCCCGAATTATGCACCAAATGCGCATGTTAGAGGCCCGTTACCAAGGTGAAGCACTCCCGATGGCCCGTCACACAGACGACAGTCCGAAATGGCCTCAGTCACCTGCAGTACTTCACCTCTAGTAGGCGATATTTATACATGTGAAAGTTTTGTTACGATACCCACAACAGGATCCACGAGGTTTGCAATGTTTGGAGGAGAGTCGAAGAACAGCTTCATTTCGCAAACATAATCTTAGGGTAACACGTGTACTACATCAGCACCAAACAGCCCAGCAACAACCGCGAGTTCAACACCACTAAAGCAAAACCAGCCAGAACCGAGGCAACGGATATCACACTCCAGCATGAACCTATCTCTTGGTAAAACTTCCGCATGGCTCAAGGCAAGCTTCTACGATGACACTCATAACCATCATTAAGGGAAGCCCATACCCCTTCCAACTTAACCAACAACCGCAGCGTGCGTCGAGCTCGTGAAAGCACCCTCCTGCTCCTGGGGCTGCAACTCTCCCTGCTGCTGCAGGCCCTGCTGTTGAAGACCCTGCTGCTGAGGCGGCACCCGCTCATCGAGCTCTGTCACCTCTCTGCCCTTGCCCTTCAGGCTAGGCGATCGGCTTTGCAACGCGTCCTCGAACTGCGGCTCCGGCTCCGGCTGCCACTCTCGTAGGTCGTCCTCACAATCGTTGAGGATCTGTCGCGCCTGCGCAGCGTGCTCGTACGCCGGTCGCGAATCGCCCGGCACAACGGGGCTGTCGTCGAGAAGGCCTAACAGGCGACGGCCATGCTTGGCTAGGATGATCTGCTTCTCGGCACGTTCGATGGTGGCGGCGAATTCGGCAGCGTAAGCTTCCTTGAGCTTTTGGCGAGTCTATCAAGCCGTCGTTGTCAGCCATGTCTTCCAGAGTAAGTAGCATTGCAAGGTGTGTGCGTGTTACTCACCACGTTGGTCAGTTGCGCCTCGGCCACCAAGTTCTCGGCCTCAGCCCTAACGAGCTCCTGCTCCAGAACCACCAGCTTGGTGCTCTCAGGCTCCTTGAGCTTCAATTTGGCCATCTCGTCGGCAATCTTGCTCTTGCCGTCCCTAGTCGGCTGCACGCTCTTCTCTGTGTTACGGATCGCTTTGAGGATTCCGCGTGAGTCGTCCAGGGCGTGCGCGTACGCGTCCTCCTGCTCGCCCATCTCGCTCAACACCACGCCCACCTTGTCCGAGACATCGCTGATGCCGTCGTCGCCCGTCTGCTCGCCCCACTCGGACAACTGCGTGGCGATAGACACGCGCTCGCGCCCGGCCGTCTCGTGCGCCGTGATAAGCGTGTTCTCCGACTTGATGAGCTTGAAAAGCTTGCGCGAAAGCTCCGGCTGCACCTGGCCGCGCAGCGAGCTGAAGGAGAAGCCTCGCCGGGCTCCTCCCGTGGTCGAAGCCGACGGCCGGCTGGGCTTGTTGGATCGGATGGAGAGTGCGCGATTCCTTTGAGGAGCACGCATGTTAGTCGTGCTGTCTGTCTTGTCCGCGCGGTACATCTGGTTGAAGTACGGAAGGGAGCTGTCCTGACTGGACGGGGCCATGTTCGGTCTCTTAAGAGGTGGTAACAGGAAGACCGGCCTCGTAGGTGCGCGTAGAAGTAGGTAGATGAGGCGTAATTGAGGCGTAGAAAGGAGCTGGACGGAGACTCGAAGTTGAACTTACATGATGACGAAGGGAGCCTCGGAAAGCTCACTGGGGGTTTGTGGGAGGTGTTTGAATGTTATGCTCTTTCCATTCGGTCAGCATCGAAGTTACCAAACATCCCGACAGCTTCCAGCATCCTGTCTGGGTCCATACCTGGCACCGGGGAAGGACCGGACGACGTTGCTCGACTTCGTGAAGGGAGTACTTACACTGACGAGAGTTATTGCGGGGACAGATGTATGGATATCAGTCTAAGTTTCGCGTCGTTGTTTCGAGTGTATCTCGAGGGTATAATTATGGCAGAGGAACACGAAACCTCAACAGGGATGCGCAGGTTTTAAAGTCTTGGTGCCAGATCAAAGGCCACTACAGAAGCCGTCGTCCCACGACCGTTTGGGATCCATCAGCCAGCAAATGGTTCTGACCCTTTGATTCTGGGCAATGGTGGTGATGTCATGGCCAGCCCTGTCGCGTGGACCCCGCCTCAGCCCGCCCGCTGCGGAACAGGCTTTGGGAAGCACCCAGACTGTCCAGCCATATGTCATCGGATGGGATGACGCGGTTTTGCGTTGCCGCGCGCAACGAATATTAGTTTCAGAATGGCAATAGTAATAATTAGTTGAGTTCATGGCTGTTCAAACCTTTCATCAGTTTCGTGGATCTAGATAGGGTACTGCTAACTATATTTGTTTGTGTACTAGTATGCTGTACTCTTCGTAAACTTCCCATGGAGTCTACATGTAACATCCATGCCAGTCTTGATGCAAAATATCCAACGCCCTGCTAATTAAGAAGCAACTCTCCCTCCAACCTTTATATCTCGTGTCGTTTACAGAACCAAAAACCCTTAGTCGTTATTTCATTACAATGCCACCCGTGTTCCCTTACTCTAGCTGCGAAAAACACACCCGAGAAGAGACATGACGCCCGAACCATCCGAAGAAATCCACTGCTTGCCGACTACTAACTAGTAGCGGGTCTGGCTGGTCCTCTCGTAGACGACATCCCTCGGTCGCGGGCTGTGGCTGTAGGATCGGCGGGTGACGCTCGTGTAGCTTGCGCGCGGCGAGTGCCCGTGGTGATGGTGGCTGTGGTGGTGGTGTGCGCGGCGTGCGGGGATGATTTCCTCGTGGTAGTAGTATTTGGTCTTGGGTTCGCTGGAAAAGCACATGTTGACGATAAAGGTCTGCGTCCGCGAGGGAACAATGCGGATCGGGGTTTATATAGATGTTGTTGTGGCTGATTATTGTTGCGGGAGTAAGATGCTCGGAGCGTTGATGGACGACCGGTAAAATAAGGTAAGGCAGGTCGCTTTATGCTTTCGCCAGCCGGCTGGGTCGAGACTCGTTGTCTTCGTTCGTTCTTTGAGCAACCAAAAAGGACAAGATGGAAACTTTATTGAAATGTAGGGCGGCGCTTCTTCAGGCACACGCAGCGGGATCCCCATCGTCTTATACATGCGTCAAGGTACAGCCGCGGGCCTAGGTCGCATGCCCAGTTTCTTGGTCACCAAGTCACCATGTCACCATGCCCACCGACATGCAGGAAGGCTACCAGGATGGAAATAGAAAAGTCCTCAGCTCCGCCGGGCGACCCCGGTCACTCGGGCGGCCTAGCGCCGTAAGTCGCTGGAGTCTCGATGCTGCCCCAAGCGTCGAGGTGATGACCGGGACGAGTCAGATGATGGAGTCTTCCGACAATGGATGGTCTTGGTCATGACGGGGAAACCGAAATTCCACATCACCTGGTAAGGCTGTAACTCACCATGACTTGGATTGCGAAGAAACCCTTTAGGTCGTGAGGACGATGCATACGCGAGCAAAGGGAACAGCACATTAAGAAGGCCACCACGCTTTCTATCAACTTCACGAGTACCAGATAGCCCCTCTAATCCGCGAAACAGCATGGATATCTAGTTCAGTCCTCTCGATAATGTAATCCAGAAATGGGTCAGTATACACGGGCAGCTGTGTAACTCAAAATGTATCTACGTCTACAGCCCGCACCTTGAGGACGCTTGAAAGTAAACCTCTGGAAGTTCTTGGCCGAGATAGCTCTTAACTGGAAGAAGTAGACCTTCTAACTAGAAATACTACTAGTACTACTACTATTTAGTATTGGATAACTTACTGCTGTATTGCAAAGATAAGACGAGCAAACCTTACAAATGGAATGAATGAACCTCGCTTCATGTCATCTCACACATATTTTGTTAGCGCTCTCAAGCCTACTGTGTGACTTGGTACTGTAAGAGAAATGGCCAACTCAGTTGGCTTCAAGGTCTGTCTATGTTACATTTTTACCACATTTCGACCGGCTCCTGCTATCATGCAAACACATAACCCCCTATTTCTTAGCGGAGAACCCTACCTCTACTTTTCCAATCGCCCAAATCGTCGCATAAACGCCTAGCGCGGTAGCAAAGATGATAAAAGGCTTTCGCAAAGCTGCCGAGAGAGGGGCATCGTACGAGATGATGAGTTCCCGATCCCGAAACTCGTCCACCAGGTTTCTTGCCTTGATCGTGAGCGAGGTGCGCCCAACGGTGTCAAGGAAGGTCTTGTGAACACCAATCGACGACGACATGATTGCTGACTCAGGGACGTCGGTGAAAAACTTGACGTTCCTAGTTGATTGTTAATGAGTGTGTTAGAAACAATATCATCGTGTATAACTTACTCTGCACCTTCGGGCAGGAGAATGTTGACTCTGATCTGCTCGTACTCGACGCCCTCAACCTGCTTAGGCCCTTCAATGAAGGGAACTTTGAGCACATATCCTCCAGTCGCGGTCCTCCGCAGAAAGTTGGCGGCGTCAGAGTCCCATCCAATGGTAAAGGGATATTTCCAACCCCCGAAAATGGGGTAGCGAGGCTTCAGTTCGAGAAGAGATTCCCGCCTGTTGCTCCTGAATCTCGAGGTTGAGACATTGCCAATGGCATCGACAAAGTATGCGTCCACGCTTCCGACCTGGAGGGGGAAACGCATCTCCTTGAGGGCCGTGCTGGGTGGGTTGAAGTATTGAGCCTGCGCCCACTTGACTCGGTTGAAGAGGTTCGAGAGGTTTGCGCCTCGGTGGTACAGTTCGTATCTCTCCTGGAACGCGACGTTGCCGCCCCAGTGGCTGACTTCGATATCACGCTCGAGCTGCGCCACGTGGGTCACTGGCTTGGTGAACTCGAATCGCACCGTCGCGGGAGAGACAGCACCGGCTGGCTTCTCGCCGAAGGGACCGTACGTGAGCTTGGAGCCCTGCTTTGTAGGGAACTCGGCCACGTCGCCCTCTCCAGCGATTTTCGTGAAGTCGGGGATGGCAGAAGAAGCAGCTTTGACCTCAGTCTTCTGTTTAAGGGTCTCGTAAGCGGAAGGCGCAAAGACCGAAAAGTCGCAGACGAGGAACTGTTGCTCATCCTGCTTGATGGAAGCAGGCAGCGGGTAGTATGCCTTGAGGTAGTAGAAGGATATGCCCAACGTCTGCTGGCCACCAGCCTTGAGGGGTGTGGGTAATCGGATGCGATAGTATTGAACGTCGCTGGAGGGACAAATATCAGTACATTCCAGATCAGTACACGATCACGTATCAGGCTTACCTGAGGGTATCGTATTCGACAGGCTCCGCGACGAAAGGCCCGGCGTTGGCGTCCTTGCGGTCCTTTACTTCGAATCCACCGACGCGAGCCATCTGGTCTGCGGTGAAGGGCAAGAAGTACTCATCCTGAGGGTCTGATGCAATATTCTGGACGAGAACATTGATCTGCTCCTTGACATAGTTCTTCTCTACCGAAATGATGTGTACGAGGTTGGCGTTCTTGAAGACGGGAGGTGGTCTGAACTCGGCCGGCAGGTTGACCTTGGACGTCTCGGTGGTGGTTGTGCTGGCGAAGGCGGTCGACAGAAGGCCGACGAGCGCCGAGGCAATTGCAGACGGCTTCATTATGGGGATGGCGAATTCGAGAGACGGGCAGTCATCGATCGAGGGCACCCTGGTGAGCAAGCGAAAGTTGGTGGCCGGCGGCGAGACGCTTCGACTTCGATTCCACGATTCGCAAGTTCCTCCTGAGGCCGTTGATAGCTGGAGCTCTCTGGAAAGCATACGTTGCCCATTCGCACGCCAACTAGCAGCACAGGCCAAAGCTGCAAGGTAGCTCTCAACCAATGAGCGATCAGGTGGAGTCGTCGGTGGAGTCGGCGGAGGATATTCTTCGGCAGATAGTAGCGCCGGGTGCCGGGCATGGCGGAACTACAGTCCCGAGGGGATTGCAGTTGAGTGCAGCAGCCAGCAATGCAGCCGCAGGGCAAGCAAGACACGGATTGGATCCATCATCCATGGAATCTTGAATCTCGGCATGGATTGTTCGTTGGACCGCATCCATGATGATCTAACCATCCCGTCAACAGTCCCGTACCTTGAACCCCCACGAACGCAAGGGTTTTGAGTCACATGTGGCTTGCTTTAATTGACATCATGTCAGTCAGTCACCGACCAAGCCAGTGACATGAAGTCAGGCACCTGGCTGAAGCCCTGGCGTGCAAGCGTGGAACGCACACCGACGAACCTGGTACGATTCTACATGTAAATACCGTTGGTTAGGAAGTACTATTAGTAGGTATCAGATGTGCTTTTGATTAATCGTGGATCACGGAGATGTCTCCTTGTTTCCCTCCTTGTACCCTCTTTGTCTCCTCGACTTGGCTTTCATCATACGTGCTCGCATTTGCCTTCCGACCTTCCGATGCAGCGTCATATCCTTGTGGGAGTTTTCCTTTTTATGCACCACATCTCCTCATCCTGCCAAATATTGAAGACAAGAGGCAAATTAATTTTCTTGTTGCAGCATGTACCTAGATCCTCCCGAATTTCTGCCTCCTCTCCCCGTGCCTCCCGCTCTCGAGTGGGAGAAACCGCCTGCTTATCACCGCCAATTGTCTGTCCTGTACTGTATCATGTGTCAGGCACTTATGTCCGAGACACGCATGCGAGAGACACGGGGGCCACGGGGGACACGGGGGGGTAGAGCGGTAAGATAGACAGATTACGTAGCTAGAAGTAGCTTTTACACGGCGGAGAGCAGCAAAACACATCGGGGGATGGCGAGAAAACAGCACATCCCGCCAAGTACTGTAAGGAGATGCTCTCCCATGATCCCTCATGATCCATGCACATCCACGCCCACGTCCAGCCATGCCGCGGCGGTGGGCGAGAAATGCTTCGAACAGGGGTACAATTGGTTCGGCAGCGTCGACCTTTCAGGGCTTTCTTTCCATCAAGGCTGTTTCCATCCCATCAATCCATCCCTCAGGCTAAGGACTATTGGAGACTAATAAGGACAGGCCTACTAGTACCTTAGTTGCCCAGCCAAGGTTTCTCTACCTTAGATATCCCGTCCCCAGAGCTTCTGACCCTGTTGCCTGTTCCTTCACCTCGCCTCACCTCCACCTACTGCTTAGCTATCCCTTACCAGTTCACCAGTCCCCAACCTACTTTTACTCACTACGAAGCAATCCTGTCCTCCTCACCACCATAAAGTCCTCTTCTCTTCGCCTCCCTCTGTCTCATCGATTCGACTTCGCCGCTCCCCAGTCGTCCGTCTCTTATCTCCTCCAGGCACAGTCTCCCCAACGCCAGAAAATTACCCCGCCAAACCCCGCCATACTCCAACAAAATGGTCGGCCTTGGACCGCGTCGTCCTCCCTCGCGGAAGGGTGCGTAATTCTCCCTTGAACTCCCTTGATAGCCTTGGAGCTGGAACGTCAATGCTTCTTCTGTCACTTTCCACAATGCGTATTTCACTATCCCGACCAAAGTGGTTACTGCCCTGGACGTCTGCGGCGACATCGGACCCCCCAGAATGTCTTATTAGCATTGTCGTCATCCCGCCATGACATCGTCACCCTGACCTAGCTCCCCTAGCTTGGTGTTGAAGACGGGAGCAAAATTCCAATGTGGATTTCCTGCTTCTATTTACCGATGCCGATGCGACATTGTTCAAGCCACATCATGATCCACTTCCCTAAGATTTTCCCTGTTACCCTTTGTACCTGATGTTGTGGCTGCTACTATCATCGCTTCTCCTGTCACGCTGCGATGATTCACGCCTCCCACCTCCACTAGCTCACCTGGAAATTGACAATCCGGAGAAAACACACCGTACCCATGCTTTGACTTGAACCAGTGTTTGAGGCTTTGAGCTCTGCCGTCATCAAAATGCCCGTTACACCGTTACACTAGCTCTTTGACGGCCCGTCAGAGGTGGCTGCCAGTCACGCAGCCAGAATGTTAAAAAGACGACCCTTCACTTTCATCCGCACATTAACCTACTTAACATTGGACCTTCCAGCACTTCCAGTGTCTATTGCAGCGAAACAACCTCAAATCACCCGAAGCTAACGATTCATCATGGCAGGCTCCATGGCGGATGTCCCTAAAGATCTCATTGCGGAGATCAAGAAACTGGAGGCTTTGTTCACGGTCAAGACAGACAAGCTCAAGGAAATCACCGACCACTTTGTGACGGAACTCGCCAAAGGTATGTAGACCGACAACCTCGAAAGGATATCTCCTAACTTGCTTTACCAGGCCTGAGTGTAGAGGGTGGTAGCATCGTAAGTGAAACGCACTGTCCCACGGTCCCAGCCAAAGGCTAACACTCCCAGCCTATGAACCCTACCTGGGTTATGGACTTCCCAGATGGCTACGAAACCGGCACATATCTAGCTCTGGATATGGGAGGAACTAATCTTCGAGTCTGCCAGATCACTCTGACAGATGAGCGATCCGAGTTCGACATCATTCAGTCCAAATACCGGATGCCTGAGGAACTCAAATCCGGCTCCTCAGATGAGCTATGGGAGTACATCGCCGACTGCCTTTACCAATTCCTCGAGACACACCACGGCGACTGCAGTAAATTGGAGAGTCTCCCCCTCGGTTTCACCTTCTCCTTCCCCGCGACACAAAACTACATCGACGAGGGCATTCTTCAGCGATGGACTAAAGGCTTTGATATCGATGGCGTCGAGGGCGAGAACATTGTTCCCCAGTTCGAAGACGCCCTTAAAAGACGAGTAAGAAAACCACTCCGTTAAAAAGCATTATTCGTATCTAACGGTTGCCAGGGCGTTCCTATTCACTTGGCAGCCCTGATCAACGACACAACTGGTACCCTCATTGCATCAGCTTACACCGATCCCAAGATGAAGATGGGCTGTATCTTTGGCACTGGTTGCAACGCTGCTTACATGGAGGATTGTGGCTCCATCCCCAAATTGGCACACCTCAACTTGCCTGCGGATACCCTCATGGCCATCAACTGCGAATGGGGCGCCTTTGACAACGAACACAAGGTGCTCCCACGAACTCCCTACGATGTCACCATCGACAAAGAATCACCTCGTCCTGGCCAGCAGGCCTTTGAGAAGATGATTGCGGGTCTCTACCTCGGCGAGATTTTCCGACTTGTCATGGTCGACTTGCACGACAACAAGGACGTGCACATCTTCGAGAACCAGGACATCAAGCTTCTCCGCAAGCCATACACTCTGGACGCCTCTTTCCTGTCCTTCATCGAAGAGTAAGTAGCTTGAAAGTCATGCTCTTGAGTTTAACTGACACTCGCAGGGATCCCTTTGAGAACTTGCAGGAGACCTACGATCTCTTCGCGTCGAAGCTCAACCTGACCTGCACACGCCCTGAGTTGGAACTCATGCGTCGCCTCGCCGAGCTGATCGGCACCCGAGCTGCTCGTCTTTCAGCCTGCGGCGTTTCCGCCGTGTGCAAGAAGAAGGGTTACGAGTCATGCCATGTTGGTGCCGATGGCTCGGTGTTTAACAAGTACCCTCACTTCAAGGCCCGTGGCGCCCAGGCTCTGCGGGAGATTCTCGACTGGCCCAACAAGGCCAGAGCTAAGGACGAGGACCCCGTCGAGGTCCTTGCCGCCGAGGATGGAAGTGGTGTGGGTGCGGCTTTGATTGCTGCCCTGACGCTCAAGCGAATCAACGACGGCAACCTCGCTGGTGTGCTGCACCCGGAGCACTTCAAGTGAGAATGCAAAATGGTATTTCGAACGGGTAGGTACGGGTATCACGGATCAACGGTCGAAAAAAAGGGAATAGACGTGAGTGAGACCATGAGCTAGATTATGGGATGTTTTCGCAGACTACCAATGAAGATGCATCGCACAACGACGCTTATACTCAATTCATGTTCAGTGCGTTTCCATCCTCTAAAATCGCGCCTCTGGTCTATCCCATAAAAGTGCATATAGGTAATCGGTACTCTGAGAATGGTCAGCCAAGTTAGTCGAAGAGTCAGAGAACTCACTATCAAGCGTCCAGTACCGCCTTCGTACACCTTCCCACTCCCCCTTTCCAGCCTCAGCCAGCCCGGACATGTCGACATCGCTGACCTCCCAATCGACATCCAGCCCAACATCAGAGCACTGCATCTCGACAACCTTGGTATAGACATCATAGCAGATCTTCCTATCCGCCCCCAGCCCGTTGAAGAAGCTGAAGCGCCCATCGAAGTCCAGCAGCGCGGGGATATGCTCCGTGAAGAACATACGCAGCTGCGAGTAGTCCTCGCCAAAGGTGTCGAAGTAGATGGCGTCGTAGATCTCCCCTTGCTCAAGCAGCTGCGGCACGACGTCCTGCCACTTTCCGCCGAAGATCTTGAAAGCACCCGGCTCGGGCCCGCCCGCCTCCCATTGCGGCCCGAACTTAGAGTCCGGCTTGCTGACGTGCTCAAGCACGGACGGGTGCGCTTCGATGATGTGGTGCCGCGAGGGCTTCAAGTCTGCGAACATGCCGTCGATGATGCCCATGCCGAAGCCGATGTTGAGGATGCGCTTGCCCGGGGAAGAGTCGGGGACGAGGGCGGCGACGGAGCGGCGCATGATGTCCGTCTCCCAGGACATCATGACGCCGTTCGCGTCGTCATCGAGAAGCTTATCGTCGTCGTAGGTTAGAGTTGATTTGAGATATTCGTCGCTCGTGACTTGCTTCTCCATAGCATCCGGGGGTGTGAACTTGGGTTCTTCTGAGATAGCAGCTTCGGTGTCTGCCTCGGTTGGCTCGTCTGCTGCTTCCGCCGTTGTTTCGACTTCCATGTCCTCATCTTCAGCTTCAGAGCCGGAAGACAGCTCCTCGTATCCATCCATCAAGGCGAACAACAGCTCGGCGCGAACGCCGGCTTCGACGCACATGTTGTAGAGCGTCGTCCTTCCTAGACGGTGGGCAACGCAGCCAGGCGTCTCGTTGTTGCTGTCGACATCATTCCAGATGGCTCCCGAGAAGAATAGCTCCTGCATAACCTCCCGCGCCTCCTCTACACAGCCATCTTCTTCCTCCTCGGCGCCGTCGTCTTGGGTGGCTGGCCCGCAGGCTCGGATCGCGGCGTGGAGAGGTGTCTCGCCCGTTTTCGGATCCTGCGCGCTGGCCTTGCCGCGTGTTGTCCGGAGCAGCTTTTTCAGGCCGTTCCGGTCGTGGCCCCAGGCGTGGTAGAGCACATCGCGGGTATCCTCTGGGCAGTCGGCGGCGATGCGCGCGGGCATGGAGTCGTCGATGGGTGCCATCGTCGCACGGGAGGTCGCTCCGATGGTGGGGGACTGCGGGGTTGGAACCTCTTTTTTTCTTCGATGACCTAACTTAGAGGTAGCGTCAGGGGAATTCCAGGATTTCAGCACCCAAGCCCAGCGTCTCGCCTAACAATGACAGTGTTTGTCGCACGTGGGAGACTTGGGGGCCGCTTCGAAGAGACTTGTTTAACCAGTAACGCAAAATGCCCATCCGGCTGGGTTACGGCTCGTTTAGGCCGGGCCTTCGGCGACTCTAGAATAATATCCCTGCTTGTGGAGGTCTCTAGCCCCGAGGCCCCGCCCCGGACGCCGGCGCAAGCTCCGTTCTCTTACCCGGCAGCGCAGTGGGCCACAGGGAGCTCGGACCTGGAATTTTGGTGGGTTACAGCGGGCTACAGCAGACTAGAGCCCCCTGCAAGAGCCGCCTAGGTCGTCCCTGCCAGTTCGCACGTTGGCGAAATACCGGTTCTCATTCGCCAATGCGGAAGGCAATCCGTAAACTGGAGCTACTCTGCCCATCGCGCTGCTAAACCGGCCTCCTCCAACTTCATCATCGCCCTCAGGCACCTCCTCCATCCAACGAACGACCTCGAAAGTTTCTTCCGAGACCCCAGGTCCCCTTGTTTCATTCTCTTAGGTAAGCTGCGACACCCTTCTCCCTTGCGCTGAAATTCTCCCGAGCTTTACATCTTGCCGTCTTGTTCTTCACAGCTCCGTGTGATGATGCACTTATGCTAATTGTTCGCGACTTGAAGGCCCTCGATATTACTTGGACCACATCCCCTCGAGGCGCTCCCAGAGTCCAGCCCGGCGTCGTTGTCATGAAATTCGGCGAGCAACTTCGGTCCAGCGTCATCCACGAGTACCAGTGGTATTACATCGACTACGATGGCCTAAAGGACGAGCTCAAGAACGCCACGGGGCCTCCCAAGGCTGGCACGAGAGGTCCTGCAGAATGGACCGAGGAGGACGAAACTCGCTTCGTGGGCCAGCTAGAGGTTGAGCTCGAGAAGGTCCACACCAAACAACAGGTCAAGGCGATGGAGATTGCGAGACGAATTGCCGTCAGCGAGCGCGAAGTCAAGGAGGTGGTGAACCGCCTCAACGAGCGTGGCCTCGACGAGAACGGACCCAGCGAGGAGGAGTTCATGCTTCTGGAGGAAGATCTGAGTGATATTATCGCCGATGTCCACGACCTCGCGAAATTCGTCCAGTTGAATTACACTGGGTTTTATAAGATCATCAAGAAGCACGATGTACGTCCAACTGATAAGCTACTCGTTGGCACTTAATCATGCTAACACTCTTAGAAACTGACTGGTTGGGGCTTGAAACCCGCTTTCGATACCCGACTCAAGGCCAAGCCTTTCTATAAAGAAAACTACGACGCGTCCGTCATCCAGCTTTCCAAGCTCTACGATCTCGTCCGAACACGGGGCAACCCTGTCAAGGGCGACAGCGCGGCTGGTGGTGGCCAAGCGAGCTTCGTCCGCCAAACAACCAAGTACTGGGTACACCCCGATAATGTGACGGAGCTGAAGCTCATCATCCTAAAACATCTGCCCGTCCTCGTCTTCAACGCTAGTAAGGAGTTCGAGCAGCAGGATTCCGCGATCACATCCATCTACTACGACAACCCGCAGAAGTGGGATCTATACGAGGGCCGCTTGAAGAAGACGGAGGGTGCAGAAGCCATCCGGCTTCGCTGGTATGGCGGAATGCAGACGGAATCTATCTTTGTGGAGCGCAAGACTCACAGAGAGGACTGGACAGGCGAGAAGTCAGTCAAGGCCCGGTTCCAGGTTAAGGAGAAGAATGTCAACTCGTTCATGAAGGGTGAACTGCTCCCCGCCGCCCTCTTCGAAAAGGCCCGGAAGGAGGGTAAGAAGTCAGAAAAGGCTATCGCCGAGGACGAGCGATTGGCATCTGAGGTGCAATACTCGGTTCTGAAGAAGGGATACGTACCCGTCTGCCGATCTTTCTACAATCGCACGGCTTTCCAGCTGCCGGCAGATGCTCGCGTGCGCATTTCGCTGGATACCGAACTGACCATGGTTCGCGAAGACAACCTCGACGGTCGCCGGCGTTCGGGTGACAACTGGAGGCGAATGGATATCGGGGTGGATTTCCCCTTTTCCCAGCTTCCTCCTGAGGACGTTGAGCGATTCCCGTATGCGATCCTGGAGGTGAAACTTCAAACCCAAATGGGCCAGGAGCCTCCTGAGTGGGTTCGACAGCTCATCTCGTCGCACTTGGTTGAGTCTGTTCCCAAGTTCTCCAAGTTCATTCATGGTTGCGCCTGTCTGTTCCCGGAACGCATCGATCTGCTTCCGTTCTGGATTCCGCAGATGGATGTGGATATTCGGAAGCCTTCGAGTCACGATTTCGGCATTCGTCGCCCGGGCATGTCAGGGACAACCACCACCTCTGACGATGAGGACGATGATTTAGATTCGGACGACGACGATTTGCGGCCCTCAAGCCGCCACCTGCGTCCTGGCAATGGAAACGGGGAGTCAAACGCGCAAGGGGCTGGGCGCCACCGCGGCTTACCTACTGATCTCGAGGACCAAATCGCCGATATTCCCACGGAGAATGAGGATTATCCGATCTACGACTCTGACGACGACTATGATGAGAACTATGAGTTGGAACAGGCCAAACGAATAGGCGGCTGGCATTACTACTCGACCCTTGCATCGACAAAAGGTCGCGCCTTGGGTCGGGGTACCCTCAGTGTCCTGAAACATGCCATCCCAGCGCCTCGCAGCTCTGAGGTCCCCCGAAGTGCTCGGCTGCAGCAGCTGTTTGGCATGTCACAAATCCAGAACAAGAAGTTCAAGGCTCCTCCGGGCAAAAGGATATACGTGCCTGTCCGTGTGGAGCCCAAGGTGTACTTTGCGGCTGAGAGGACATTCCTAGGCTGGGTAAGTCATGCCATTAACCCTGATGCTTGAAAGATGCTAACATCAGACACAGCTCGAATATTCTATCTATATCGGTACTATTGCGGTAACTCTGCTGAATTTCGGAACACATCCCACGCCAACCTCGTTCTGGGTGTCTGGAATATTCACGCTCCTCGCTCTCATGAGCTTGTGCTACTCTGTTGGAACCTATCTGTATCGAAGCAACGCCATCCGTTCAAGGCGTGTGGCCAAGTTCTACGACAAATGGGGCCCTAGCGCACTATGCATCTCGCTCTTCGTCGCCGTAGCGATCAACTTTGCATACGAAGGTCGGGAGAGGAAGGTGTGGTGAGAGCGATGAGCCGAGCATGTATCGATATCCGTGGGGAAGCTCATTGGGAAGGTTTTAGAGCAGCGATTGAGGCGGAGGCGGAGGCGGCAGGGCTGAGCTGAGCTGTATGCAGGCTTGGACCGCGGGATACGGAGATGAAACGAGGTCATGGATCTTGAAGCGGGGGCTTTTTTGTATGCTATTTTGATTAGTTCAACCTTGGTAGTCTAACTGAGTTGAGTCAAATTGCCGGTCTTGGAGGCTATCGCCAGCGTCGATGAAGCGTATTGCCTCTCATGATAGGATCGATTGCCTTAGCTGGGCTGCGGTAAGATGCTGACAATTGAGGTTTCCATGTCAGACCAGCACGGAGCTAATAATCCTGTTCAGAGTCCAAGATGCTTTAAATGATGACTGCTTATCCGCCTGCTAATTCAAAGTATTGGCGGAGAGTGCGGTAATGATGTTACTAGACTTCACATTGTGCGTGGGTAAGGTACGTATACAGTAACTTATTCTAGTACAACTTACTACCTTACATGATGGCTTCAATCTTACAATCAACCCCTCACTTCGTCTCTCAACACCACCTCAACTAGTAGTACCTTTCCACTCCATACCTACCTTAGACAACAAACCTCTCTCACAAACCACAAAGATGGTCGTCCTCAAAACACAGTCCGAATTCGGTCACGCACCCCCTCCGCAGACCCCCTACAGCATCATCTCCAACCTCCCAGGATGGGAGGTCGCTCAGGCCGTCCGCAACGGCGACATGACCCCTTTTGCGAAGATCGTACACATTTACCCTCGTTTCGCGCCCACGCACTACGTCAAAGAGGTGAGGCGACGTGCCGCTCGTGCGAATCCATACCCGCGTGGAACAATGGCTGACAGCGCGAACAGCTCGGCGCAGAGGTCGCCAAGAAGGTCGGCTTGGAGGGCATGGGCGTCATGGTCTATCTCAACCCCGTTGTCTGGCCGTATACGCGTCGCCATATCACGCTCGAGGGGCGCGGGCCGCATCGATTGGAGGCTGGGGCTGTGACGCTGAAGTGCGTAGACGTGGCGGGCCATCGCGTCTATGCCGTGCTGTATGAACCGAAGAACACACCCGGCATGATGCTCTCCTGGGGCGCGCCGGGCCTGGGCATTTCGATCCGCGGCGGCGAGGAGCTGCTCAAGGGCATTGAGTCGATGGAGGAGGTGACTATTCAGGATGACGATGATCCTCCGCCCCCGACGTGGACGCCCGAGGGCCCGGCGCACCAGGGTCTCCGCGAGAGGATCACGGAGCTGCTCCATCGGGCGGCCATTGACCCGGACAAAGTGAAGAGCAGGCCCGAGGACGTGTACCTATATCCCACCGGCATGGCGGCTATCTTCCAGGCCAATAACCTACTGCTACAGTACCGCCCGGGCACGGCCGTGGTGTTGGGAATTGTCTTCCATAATACCTATCACCACCTCATCGAGGAATGCCCAAATGGGATGAAGCACTTTGGCAGAGTGGACGAAGACGGTATCGATGTCTTTGAAGCTTGGCTGGACGAGGAGGCTGCGGCGGGGAGGAGTGTGAGCTATGCGTTTGTTGAGATCCCTGGGAACCCGACGCTGGACACGCCGGATCTCAAGCGTTTGAAGAAACTGGTAAGTCCATGAGCCCAAATCTATCATTCCAAGTACACGACATCTGGTCTACCATGACTCCAAGTCCATGACTTACAGTCCAATCTTCCATCGAGGGAGCTGCCCAAACACAACGTTAACGCCCCTATTCCTCCAGTCCGAGAAGCACAACTTCGTCTTCATCGTCGACGAAACCGTCAGCAGCTTCGCCAACGTCGACGTCCTCCCGCAAGCCGACCTCCTTCTCACCTCCCTAACCAAGTCCTTCAGCGGCCTCGCCAACGCCATGGGCGGCTCCATCGTCCTCAACCCGCTCTCGCCGCACTACGCCACTCTCACTCCCCTCTTCCACACCCTCCACCACAACGAAGTCTTCGCCGCCGACGCCGCCGTCCTCCTCGCCAACTCTCAGGAGTATCTCGTCCGCACGCAGATCCTCAATCGCAACGCCGCCGCCATGGCCAACTTCCTCCACGCCGCGCCGCCGACCCAGCCTCGCCCGTTGTCGGCGTGCAGTACCCCTCCCTACTCCCCAGCCGGCCCGTCTACGACACTTACCTGCGCCGCAGCACGCCCGAGCTACCCAACCCTGGGTACGGGTGTTTGCTGACGGTGGTGTTTGACGAGCTGGACGCTGCGGTGGCCTTTTACGACCGATGCGGCTTCTACCCGAGCCCGCATCTGGGCGGACACGTCACGCTGATGTTCCCGTACAACATGTTTGTGTTTGGGAAGAAACCCGAGGAGCGGGCGTATATGCGCGAACTGGGGGCGCCGGAGGAGAGCGTGAGGCTGTCGGCGGGGCTGGAGGATGAGGGGGATCTGATTGATACGTTGAGGGATGCGCTGGAGGCGGCGGTGGAGGTGAAGAAGAATAGGGGCGTGGTTGTTGAGGATAAATAAATGCTGTGTTGCTGTTCGAGAAACGGATCTCAATTTGAAAGAGAATGGCGGAGGGAGTTCCGGTTTATTATCAGGAATGCTCACTCCCCCTATCCGTAGCTGTGCGATCTAATCAAATCGGACATTTAGTCGAAATTGCTTCATATTATTCAGGTTGTCGGAACACTATTCTACCACATGCCAACGCCGTAGCCGTTATGTCAGCTCCTCGCCGTCCCACCGCATATTCTCATTTACATCATCTTAGGTCGATCACATCCCACATCTAGCCCACAGCCGTCACCCTTCTGACCGTCCTCCTTGCGCCCTCACCACTGATCATGATGGAATTCTCCGCCTCAAGCGCCCTCATGACCTGGATGAACTCCGACTGGTCTACCGGCAAGCTCGCACCCTCGCCCAGCCTGCGGGCCACGTCGCCCCACCGCACGGAGTTTCCTCCCGCCGTCATCTCGTCCAGCAGGCGCAACAGCGCGTCCTTGAGCTCCTCTCTGCGTTTGCGGTCGGCTGTGCTGGTGCCCTCGGTGAGAAGGCTCATATCTATGCGGCCCTGTGAGTCTGTGGCGGCTGTCTTGAGAGCCGTGTTGATCAGACGGTTGGCCTCGAGGACGTCGTCTCGGGTGACCGTCTCTGAGAGGCGCATCTTGGCGTGCGCCTCGGCGAGACGGATCATGCTTTCGAGTTGTCGGGTGGTGGCCGTGATGCGTTTGTCTGCTGAGCGGACGTCTTGCCCTAGCGAGCGCATCGCCACGTAGCACTCGACGAGCTCCTTGGCCGCCTCGGGGGAGATGACGGGGTGGATGTGGGTGCGCGCAAAGGAGATGTACAGAGTGAGGAACTCAACGGGTAGGATGGTGTTGTCAGTGGGAGCGGACTGAGGCTTGTCCTCGAGGTACAGGGACAGAAGATGCTTGGCCAGGCGTCTGTCGTTCTTCTCGTCCACGTTGTCGAGCATGAGATAAACCAGATCGAATCGAGAGAGGAGGGTAGGAGGCAAGTCGATGTTCTGGGGGACCGGGAGGTCGGGATTGTATCGACTGCCGATGGGGTTGGCTGAGGCGAGAATACTGGTACGCGCATTCAATGTTGTAATAATGCCAGCCTTGGCAACTGAGACGGTCTGTTGCTCCATGACTTCGTGGAGGACGGAGCGAGTAGAGTCGGTCATCTTGTCAAACTCGTCGATACAGCAGACACCGCCATCGGACAAGACCAGCGCACCGGACTCAAGCACCAGCTGACGAGTTTCGGGATCGCGAGTCACATAAGCAGTGAGACCAACGGCCGAAGACCCCTTGCCACTGGTGTAGACACCTCGGGGTGCGATCTTGTGGATGTAGGCCAGTAGCTGGGACTTGGCAGTCGAAGGATCGCCGCAGAGGAGGACGTTGATGTCTCCTCTGTACTTGGGGCTTGCGCCCTTCTGGAACGTCTTGTTGGCGCCGCCAAAGAGCTGAAGCAGAATGCCCTTCTTGACATCGTCTAGTTCGTAGATTGAAGGGGCCAGGGAGCGGGCCAGCAATTCATAGATATCATCGCGAGCCGCCGTCTCCCGGATTTTCTCTTCATCCTCGGGGCTGATGGTACGCGTCTCTTCGATGTTGTTATCACCGTGTTCCTCGTCCTCATCACCGGCAACGCCGAGAGTCGAGATGTCGGCCCCCATACGTTTCTTATCGACTTTTTGGATATACAAGACATCCACATAGGTCTTGTACACACTCTTGATGGCCCGTTGGCGTGGGTTCACGCGAACTGGGCTGACGCGGAAGATGCCCGTAAGCTGGACACGATCACCCGCCTTGCAGAAGTCGACAAGCTCGTTATACACGCAGACAGAAACAGAGTGAGGTGTTTGGCCAGCAGGCACCGCGTCTGGAGTCTCTTGCAGCTTGATGACCTGCTTGTCTTCAAAGGTGCATCTGTTGTGAACGATCTGCATGGAGTTCTTGGAGCTGCAGATCTCACGGGGACATTCTGTTGGTTCGCGAATTTTGCCGCGGTCGAGCCCGACATTAGCAGAGTGGTTGCAGACGTTGCAGCGGAAAAAGGCTTCCTTCATATCAGGAATGACAGGGGTCGCTCGAATCACCAGTCCCTTGATGCAGATCATTCGGTCCATATCTATGATGAGTGAGTATGTGAAGTCTGGATGCAGAATCGGGTTACTTACCAGATGGATTTAGCTCTCTCAGGTTGGTGCTATTCTCCATCCCGTAGGGTCGGACGATGTATACCGTCGCCGCCACCTGGTCTTCCAACAATTGGTGTTGGTCTTGGTGTGGGCGAGGCGTAGGGGCTTCTTCTGGGCGATCCGAGCTGGGGAAGACAGGTTCGGAACTCTGCGTGTTTCCCTGGGGTGTCTGCGCGCCAGCGGTACTCTGGGAGGCTCGACTCCTCAGAGTCTCGGCCTGCGCAGCCTCAAGCATCAAATCTTTCACCGACTGATCCATAATTGGTACTATCTCTTGTGGGTAGGCCTGAATCTGATGCCATAGCTTGCGTGTGGGGGGATACAAGTTCAAATCGGAAATGTCGAGATACAACCTTGTCGTGCCTAGGAGCAGCATGTTCTCCATAGCCTCGACGTACGGCTTCAATCCCGCGTCAGGAGATTCTTCCACCTCGGTATCCGAGAGGCCATCGCGAATCATGCGAAGCCGTTGTGTGAAGTTACGAAGAAAATCTTTGAAAGAAGCAAAAGTGTCGTCGAGGGAGATGGTGGTACCCCAGATCAAGCTCTGGCCCTGACCACCCAAGACATCTGCCTCGGAAGTAGTGGTGTCGCGAACCGAAAAGGATGCGGCATCTGACCCGGGCCCTTCGCTCATCACCTGGCCCGCATCATCCAGCACGATACGGCGTGGAACACGGACAGTGCGGGCTACATCCGAGTTGATATCTCCACGTCGGTGGGGAGCAGAGTTCCCCAATGGAGATCCAACGAAGAGCCCGCTAGTCTCACTTCGCAACTCGGAACGATTTCTTAGCGATCTCCCGGGGCTGGAACTTGCTTCGTAGTGAATGGGTGACGATCCTAGGAAAAGGGTCAGCTTCGCCTAGATTCTCGAATGTAAGTAAACCTACCTCCGATGTATGCCGGAGTCGCCCTCGGTGTTCTCTCAGGATCATGATCGCTTTGGGTCTCGGTCATCTGGCGCAGAGGAGAGCTCGGGGCACCACTCGGACCAAGCGTGCTCTGGCTATTTGTCATTTGCCTCAATGGCGAGGATACATCTCCAACGGCACCATCCTGTCCTTCAGCGCGCGGAGCGGGCGAAGACTGGTAGAAGAGGGGGCTTGAAGCCAGCTGCGAGGGTCGGTTTTCGTGTGGGGCATTGGCTTCGGACTGCTGACGAGTTGACCGCCGTGGTGTCGCAGACTGCGAGTCTCGCTGTCGTCGCTTTGATGGCGAAGACATTTTGCTATCGCGTTGAGCGGTGGACTTCTCGAAGTTCGTGGTGTTGGCAAGTTTGAGAAATCGAGGGAGTGGACGAACGCGAAAGACGCGTCTCCTTTTACAAGCGCGTTAAGTGCCTGACGGTTGCTAGGCATTTGTCTCATTTAGGAATGGTCGCGATTTCGCTTGCACCAACCGTTAGGATATGCATAAGATTATGCAGCACTATGTAGGCTAGACCTCATTAGCGAAATTTGGAGGTTGCCAACCAGTACTAGTAGTACATGGGTAAGGCATGTACAAATACAAGGCTATAACTTCCAACCTACAGGCTACAACCTCCCGGTGTCCACGAGACAACACGCTTGTGAATCCTTGGACTCTTTATAACCAAAGTATACGAATACCGGCATGTGGTTCGCTATAACGCTTACCGTACTCATCATGAACTCTTCTCACGCCAGAAACAACGACGACAATGCGGCTACGTATCATGGCTCCCTATCCAATGTGCCTGGCATAACAACACTTCGAGCGTCACTCTGTCAGATGTTTGTTGTCTCGTCAAATCTTTGTTTCTTTTCTTCATCCAATTTTTTTGACGCATGGCAATATCATCCCTTGTTTTACGTTCCAATTATGCCTCGAACTCTGTAGACGAAAGTCAGTTTGTCTTACAAGCGACCAGCCTCATTACGTGACCTCGCAAATGGAAAGTTCCATTCAACAAGGGAATTAAGTACTTTAGGCTCAAGGAGCAAGTTACCTCATCTAGGCAAATACATATTTAAAGAGCAAACACAGAAGCATATTTCCATTCATATCATTATATACAGACCGTTCACGCTTCCCGCACTCGCCCTCTTCCTCTTCTCGTTTTATCTTCCTGCTGTTCATAGCCCAAACCACACTCATCACCACCAACACTCCCCAAACTTCATCATGGAGCAAGATTCAGGGGCTCCTGCGTACATAAAGGCCCCCCTCGATGTATGGGTGCTAATCCTATCTGCCCTGCCCGATTTGGGATCTCTGGCCAACGCTATTCAGACATGCAACACCATCCACGCCGCCTTTGCAGAGTACGAAGGAATCATCGTGTACGAAGTCCTCGCGAAAAGGATCCCTTCGGCATTCATACCCGAAGCATACATCGTTCAACAATGCCCAGCGCCGTTGCCGAATGGTGTCTACCGAATCAAACAGGGCAAAAATAAGATTGCGCGGTCAGCTCCTGCTGTCAAGGAATGGGAACGAAAGATCTGTCTTTACTACCAGGAGCAGCCAGTTCCACGTAGCGCTTTCAAGTTACGCGATGCGTGTGCCATGGTCGGTTTTCATTCTCTCGTTGAGGACGTCGCGCAGAGTGATGTATACCAGCCTCAACATTGGTTGCACCAATGGAGTTTGTCGCACTGCATACCACAGGTCACTTCGAAATACCGTGATATTATGAAAGGTGATTCATTTGAACGCGACATAGCCTTGAAACAACTGTCCCTCTACAAGTTCGAGCTCTACTGTCGGATGCACGCCATCTTGGGAAGGAGTATGAAGGCCCGCCGAGAGCTGATTCTATCTTTCTTTGGTCACATGGAAGCATGGGAGGTTAGATCACTATTCGTGGTTGAACGTTTCATTTCCGAAAGGGTCATAGCAAGTACGTAGTCTTCATATCACGGTGGATAGATCAACTACTGACGTGCTTAGAATTACGCCTACGTCCCGAAAACAACAGGATGGCGCCCGCTGGTTTCCAGCGACTATATGAGGCATGCAACAATATGGACGCAACAGCGTGTCAAAACATCATGTCGTTAGGCCTTCGATTCTTCCATGAGCTCTACAGCGCTCGCACCTTTCGGCAACTCGAACTGGTCTTTCATGCTGGCAAAGTACTTGTAGACGAACATCCCAAGACGATATCGTTTCTCCGGCACGCAAGACTAGAATTTGTATGAGAGAGCAGTTACTTGACTGGGACGCATCCCTAAACGGCGGAGATGATGGCCCAATGGTTCGCTGGGGTTGAGCATGTTCACAACGAAAACTCTCCTATATCGGGTAGAATGGCCAATTTGCTACCTACTAGTACCAGTAGTATGTCAGACTATCACCCAACGCAAGATCTCGCAGAGTCAGTATGATTGAGCACTACTGATTGTGACCCTCATGATATGGGGGGAGCTTTGAATCTCTGTTAGGCGTGCAAATATGACTTTGTTGCTTTACTCTGAACCCTGCGTTATATTGATTAGATGAAGTAAATTCCTAGCTGACTTACTAGACCCCTGATGCCAACACACGTTGACCTAGGCATAGGCAAAGCTGTTGCAAATGCCTTCTTCATCGATCATCAAGAGACCTAACGAATTGCTGCCTCTCTCTGCTGCCTCTCTCTGCTTCCAACCTCCGGTGGCCCTCTGGGAGCCCTACCGGGGGTCCTTCCGGGGGCCCTGCCGGGGGCCGCCTGCGGCGAGCTCCCGCCTGCGGCGTAAATGATGCTATTGTGACTGCTTGCTGGATTGAGGCTTGAGGCTTGTGTTGTTGCGGCTTGTGTGTTATTGCGGCTTCTGGCTGTTTAGAGAATATGTATCTTTATATATTATTTAGCTATAGAGGTACTTAAATATCTAATCAACCAATCACTAAAGAGTATCCTAAATCTGACCAATTGCCAAAGAGTATATGTGAACCAATCATATGCTAGTGCCATTTTGCAGGCCCCATTTTAGAGAGGCAAAGCTAGAAGCTACGTTTCACTCACCATCTTACAGCTTTGCCTAATAAATGAACCCATGGAATCGTGAGTTGGCAACAGATCCAACGTCAGCAAGTGGGTGGAAGCAGACACGGGAATGGCTGCTATCAAGCGCTATCGTTTTTTATAGTAGTAATTAACCCCCAAGTCTTAGAATTCATATAAAGAATATAATCTGATATTAGTGATTATCTTATGAATAACTCCCGAATGTTACATGTTAATATCTAATAAGGCCTAAGAATACATCATGCTCAGTATACTTTGGTAACTATGGTGTTTTCTTACACCAGCATGCTCGGGCACCCAAGATGAGCTCGCGCTCGTCCGCACTGTGTGGCCTCGGCGCGGCGAAATAATAGTCCGGCAATATCAATTGGAGGTGTGGCATCTGGAGGGGCCTCTTACAGCGTGGCCGTCCAGTCTCCAGCAACGTGAGCTCCAACACATCAACCGCCAACATGTCTCCAGGAATGACCCTCTTCTCCGTCCAGGCCATCCTCATTCTCAGCACCGAGGATGGCGGTCGGATATTCGCCAAGTACTTTTCCTCTCCGCACACGGCGCCCCATGGTAACCCGCCCCCCACTCCTCTGCCAGCTCCCCTTTCGCCTACACGGCGCAATCCCAACTGACACCTCAACGCAGCTCCCTCGGGCGCCTCGCGGAACCCCTACTCTGACTTGAAGTCTCAAAAAGCATTCGAGAAGGGCCTCCTCGAGAAGACGGCTAAGCAGACCGGCGATATCATCCTCTACGATAACAGAATCGTCCTGTACAAGATGGAGTCGGATGTCATGATGTACGTGGTCGGAACGCTGGACGAGAACGAGATTCTACTGTACAACGTTGTCCTCGCGCTGCGGGACTCACTCCACCTGCTCTTCAAGTTGGTCACCCCTTCGCTCAGATTCACCAGCGTTCGCTCCCGTGGTACTAACCCAGCCGCTCCAGGCAATCGGTGGATAAGCGGACCATCGTCGAGAACTACGACCTCGTCGCCCTCGCCATCGACGAAATTGTCGACGACGGCATCATCCTCGAAACCGACCCCACCATCATCGTCCAGCGCGTCAGCAAGGCGCCCACACAGGACGCCCCCATGGGCCGCATCGACCTCAGCGAGCAGGGCGTCAACAACCTGGCCCAGCTGGGCAAGTCAAAACTGGCGGACTGGCTGCGACAAGGGCTGTGAGGAAGACAAGGGAGGTCGATGAGTTTTTCGCGGAGGGGGGGAAAGGGGAGTCTGGAATTTCCTGGAGTTTTTTTTACATCGTCATTCTAGCGCTCGCATGTGAAAGCATCAAAAAGGGGGGCTTCGCTGTCGTGGCGGTTCGACTAAGAAAACGGACTTAGACAGGGTGCACAAGGGGTCTAATTGATGATTCATGCTCTAATCTCGGAGGCTGCCTTGCGGAGACGGTTCATGACTGCTGCGGCGATGTCGATCTGGTCGGCTATGCCGTCGACGAAGATGGTATCGGCGCCGCGCCGGTCAAACTCCCTCAGAGCCGAGAAGAGGCCCCGCGCGATGCCCTCTGTGTCTCTGCCAAGATCGATGTCCAACACTTGGCCGATTCTCTCTCCGCTCTGATTTACAAAATCGCCCTCGAACACTTCGTATGGCGCGCCGTCTAGCTGGTTGTCGTCATGAGATCGCACCAGGTTGGCGCATTGCAGCCCAGCCCCTGACGCCCATCGCCGAGTGCGGATCACTCCAATTCTCCGCGGTTCTGTGTTCCCGTTCACTGCGTTGCCGTTAATGGCACCGCGAGCCGCGTCGATATCGCTGGCCAAAACGCCGGCTGTGCCCTTCTCGTAGCTAGCTTCGTAGAGCACCACTCTCGCTTTGGGGCTGTAATGCTTATACTTCATACCCGGGGCTCGAGGAGCTACCTTGCCCTCCTCGCTTTGATCTTTATACCCTTTGATAACGCCCTCCCATCCAGGGCAGCTTCGGAGCTCGTCCATGCCCACGCCACCAGGACGTAGCATGACCGGGGGGTCGCAAAGTCCGTCGACAACCGTACTCTCCACGCCAACCGGACATGATCCTCCATCCAGGATGAGTTTGATCCTCCCGCTGAGGTCGTCCATGACATGCTGGGCCGTTGTGGGGGAGGGCTTAGTCGAGGCGTTGGCGGATGGGCCTGCCAGGGGAACACGAGCCAGCTTGATGAGGGAGAGGGCAAGCGGCGACTCAGGCATCCGCACCGCAAACGTCTCCAGGCCAGCCGTGACCTCCGGGGCCAGTTTCGAGGGAGTAGGGTTCGGCAACAAGATAGTCAGCGGGCCGGGCCAGAAACGCTCCAGCAGCGGCCTGTATATGCTCGGTATCGCATCATGAATACTGTCCTGCTCAGCGGCCCCTAGGTACGTCCGTAGCATGTGCAAGTCGCAGACGTGGATGATGAGCGGGTTGTCCGACGGACGGCCCTTGGCTGCATATATGCCCTTGACGGAGGCGCTGCGCGTAGCATCTGCGCCGAGGCCGTAGACAGTCTCCGTGGGAAAAGCGACGGGCGTGTCGGTGTCTCTCAGGGCTTCAGCGGCGGCCTTGAGCGCCGCGAGGCCAGCTGTCTTCTCGGCAACGAGGGTCCAGTGGTCAAGCCTTGAGAGTCCTTCTGCGGGTTGAAAGTGGCCGAACGGTGCCTTAGTGGACACCTTCACGATCCGCGTCTCCATGGTGGGCAGGGCGTGGGCTGTGAGTTTGCGGATGAAGGTTGATGTAAGTGGACGCGATGGATGGACGAGCGCCAGCCTGGCCGATGGAGCGCCTGGTCTGTGTCGTTTGCAGCGAATTTGAGACGTCGATATGCTAGCTTCAGTCTTGTAACAGCGCTCATGAACGACAAGGTTGAGCAATTCAGGGCGTCTGGTTGAGAGAGTGAGGGTTGTTTGAGTCATAGAAATTTTCATCACGGCCTGCTTTCACCTCCCGTCATCGCATTGAGTTTGTCACTGCCTGAAAGGAGTAAACGTAGAGCGCTGCCGGAGCCAAAAGTTTAGCGCCTTTTAGCGGTTGCCTGACATCGCGTCGCTTCAGCGCACGCCCCCGGGCCCTCGCAAGGCAAGGGATTTCTATTGCTGCGAGTTAATAAGGAGGCATCCATGGATTCATCATTGCGTGCATCTAAGTGATAGGAATGGATTGTAGCTAATGTTTTTCTCATTCAAGGCATGCATCTTGATTCTCGTCTCTATAAATGCCCGATATGATAATCTTCTCTTAGTCTAACTCATAAAGCTTCCTCTCTCTACTCTTCGGCCCCGTCTTCATCGCTTACCAACATCAACCCCTAACTAAATTCCTCGCCTTATGTCTCTCGTCCTCCGTAAGAACCCAGTCGATGCCGTCGTCTCCGTCCAGAGCCACCAGCTCTTCCCACTCATCATCCTCCATGTTCGCCACCATCAAGAGCTGTGTCATCTTCACGAAGACTTCCTTGACGGCGTAGTTCCCCTTTGAGATGATGTCCACTATGGAACTGAAGTCTCTCTCGATACGGATTGCTCCAAAGGCGTTGGTGCGGCCGCTGTAGCTCAGGATTCGCTTCTCGAACACCTTGGATAGGTACCGCGCCGTGATGTCAAGGAGAGTGGCGTATGTGCCCGGTGTCATTAAGCGCGCAATTGGTTTCATCAGTTGGTCCCAGCCACGCTCGAATCGACGGGGGACTTGTTCAAGCATGTCCTCCTCCTCTTCGTCATTCTGCTGGGCTATCTCAGCCAGGTCATCTTCTGTTAGAGTATAATCTGCATCTCGGAAGGTATCCGAGAGGATAGGGCGAAGGCGGAGCTTGACGACCTGGTTGAACAAGACTTGGATGCCTTCGTTTAGAAGTTCCAAGGTTTTCGCGACGAAAGTAGTTTGTAGGGTGTGTAGAGCATTCGTAACAAAGGTCACGTCCCGCTCAAAGGGGAACGACTCCTGGAGTGGTCCGCCCTGGACACTCCCGTTGGATTGTCCACCATAGTCGCCTATCCGGCCGCTGATGATCCGCGTGAGGTATTCGTTGGCCATATCGAGACTGTTGATGAGGACGATGAACTGGATGATTTTCTCCTCGGGTGGGAAGCCTCCCTGGATGACAGGCTTCGGGTACGACTCGTCACGCATCTTACGCTGGATCATCCCGACGAAATCAGAGCCCAGAACTCGTCCGACAGTAGGAACCACCGAGGCGATGACATCCCTCTGAGATGTCGATATAGACTTCTGGATGACGGCGTTAACGATGTACATTACATCGTCCACTGCCAGGATTATGTAGGGGGCGCTGCTCTCTATGTGCTTATTCAAGCCGAGTGTCAAGCCACTAGGATACTCATCAAGCTGGAAAGCCTTTTCCACAGATCGACGGAAAAAGAAAGTACTCATGACGTTGTATGGCGTGGTCAATTTTGCTGATACTTTTCGGTAGAGGTTTGATTTGATCAATACATCTGGGACGACCAATGGGGCGTCCTCCGCGATGGTTGGGTCCTGAAGCAGGTGAGTTAAAAGGCAGAATGAAGATGGTTCTGTAGTGGAAATACCTTGCATTTACCGGACAGGAACCGCGTGAAAAGAGACCACCGTCCAAGCATAACGGCTATCTCGCTAAGTAGACCGTCAACCTCTTTCATGTTGACGCCCTCGTCTTCACTCTCGCGGGGATTGTTTCCGACACCCACGGCCGGCGAGTTCATCCGCGGGGTGCCTCCTCGCGGTGCTTGCGGGAGAAAACTTTGGACAAGGAACGAGAAGGGATAGCTCTTGACGTCGGTCAATGTCCTATCGACACCTCGCTCGTCGCTCCAGGTGTCGAGTATGATGCCACCTTGAACGTCAGCCTCGGCTTGCAGACGCTCAATGACGCGAACCATCTTTCCCTCTCCGTAGTGACGCTCGACCAATCCGCCGTGGCCCTCGACGATCTGTGCAATGTGTTCAAAGAGCTTCGTCAGGGCGTTGGCATAGAAGAAGCCGATCTGGGCGCCCATGGCCTCCTTGAGTGTCGCACGCGCCGTTCCAGCGACTCCTTGACAGACATATCGCCCATACACATCCAAACCGACTTCTGCTCTCCCAATCAATGGGAACAGCTTGAAGAATCTCGTAACCTTTGTGCCGTCGCTCTCGCGTGCCGCCTTCTCGAACTCCCTTAGGAAGAGGCCGCACAAACTCTCCTTGGCATTCTCCAACGTTGTCCACGGTGGGTCAGGCACCTCGACGCTCGGGACTATACTGGACGCAAAGGGACCATTGATGATCTCCTCGGGAACCTTGCTTGCGCGGGCCAAATAGCCTGCTGCGGCCTCCCAGTCCTGAGGGGCGCCCATGGAGCCCACGACGCCATTCACGCATGCCTTGAGCTCTGCCACTTGCTCCACCACCCCAAGCGTATCTTCCACACGGCTCTTCTCCAGATCCAGCTCCTTGACTTTGTCGCTGAGTCGGCCAGCAGTTTCCGCTGCGCTGGCTAGCATGTCATTCCCGATGGATCTCGCAGCGATGACCTGCGCCCCGAGCCCCGCGCGGAGCAGGTCCAGCCGGCCGAGGTCGCGAGACAGGTCAGTCTGTGAGGCGACGAGAGCATCGAGACGAGTCGTTATCGCATCTTCGCGGGAATGGAGCGTGGCCAGCGCGGCGCGGATTTCAGCCTCTGTGGTTGCATGTTGGATGCTCGAGGTGAGGGCGTCGACGACACCGTGGTCGTTGTCTGTGCGGGAAGGGAGGCCATTGGAGAAGGTTGACATGGTCATTGAAGAGAGTCGACTGGGAGGCGCATCGCTGCCTGAGCTCTTCGTCGGGGCAGATGTGCGAGGGCGCAGCGATGGTTTTGTTGGTGATGTAGATGTGTCCAGCTTGGAATTAGTTAAAGGCGGCGTGGAGCTGATCGACAACTCCCCCACACGCAAGCACCTGCCTGTCTGACACGCACCTCTTCTCATGCCCAAAGATGTACCCTACACCTTATGAATTTCAGATGAGTTTATTCGTATAATAGCAATGACATCCATCAATATCACGGCTGACAACCTCAAATATACTGTAGATAATGTTCTTCTTTTGCCTTCTCATGTTTGTACAGATGCCTACAATAGCCGCTATGCAATCGTGCCCGAAAGATCTATGTACACGAACTTATACAACGCTCCCTGCAATCAACCCCTTTAAACCGCCTGGCTGTAGCCGTTCCCAAACCGCCTTCTCCCGTACTTGAGATATTTTCGTAATTCATCTGCCCAGAACACCGTGCTGCTTAGTAGAACCAGCCGCACGAGGTCGCCGAAGCTAATGGCTTCGGTCTGGAACGTCTCTTGAAGCCAAGGAAAGTAGATGACCAGCAGTTGGCCGGCGACACTAAGGGCGACGGCCCAGTTGAAGAGATTGTTAGAGAAGAGTCCCATTTCTCCCTGGAGCACGGATTTCGATTCTGATCGGCAGCTTAGTGCATTGAACATATCAAAGAAGACAAAGCAGGTGAAGGTCATTGTCGTATCTCGTCGCGTCACTAGGCCATCAGCCATCATCTCACGGCTGTAGATGATCATTGTTCCAACTGTGATGATAGCGGCCGAAGTGAGCACACGCGTGATGAGCGCTCGGGTAAGCACAGGGTCGCCTCGCTTTCTAGGAGGCTTGCTCATCACATCGGGGTCGACCTTTTCGACGCCCAAGGATTGAGCGGGAGGGCCATCCATGATGATGTCTATTTTCCGTTAGTTGCATTCGAGAAATCAGACCAAAGCATGCTACTCACTGATCCAGAGAATCTGCATCGCATTCAATGGCGACTTGAAGCCGAAGCAGGTGCAAATGAGAACGAGGGCCAAACTGGCGGCGCTTGTACTGAGCTGGAACGTCAGGAAATTCTGAATGTTGTTGAATATACCCTTGCCCTCTTCGATGGCGCGAAGGATTGTAGAGAAGTCGTCGTCGGTCAGGATCATATCCGAGGCCTCTTTGGCAACATCTGTCCCGTGGCGTCCCATGGAGATACCAATGTCCGCCTTCTTCAACGCAGGGGCGTCGTTGACACCGTCGCCCGTCATAGCGACAATATCCCCCCTAGACTGAAGAGCCCGGATGATCTTCAGTTTGTGATCTGGGTTCGTCCGTGCAAAGATAGTCGTGTGTTGCATAGCCTCTGCGAGATCTGCTTCGGACATGCGGTCTACCTCATCACCACGGAGGACTGACTTTACCGTTGTTTGGCCGCTTCCATGCGAACTGGGTACCGCAATGCTCATGCCTAATTGTTTTCCGATTGCAAGAGCCGTCGTCTCAGCATCACCAGTGATCATGATAACCTTGACGCCTCCCCGCATGAGCCGCCTGATTGATCGCCCAACACCGGGCCGCGGCGGGTCGCTCATACCGACCAGCCCGGCAAAGGTTAGGCCCCGATATATGTCCTCGGGCGATTGGGAGGATGGACTGTTGCTCCCATCGAAACCCGGGGTGCTACGTGCTGAACCAGCACCAGGTCGATTCTTAGACGATCTCGACACTGATCCACTAGCAAATGCAAGCACACGGAGACCCTTAGTAGCCATGGCTTCTGCTGCCTGAAGAGCCTCTTGCCGACGAGCTGAGTCAAGAACAATCTCTCTTCCATCCCTCTGAAGATAGGTATCGCATGCAGCAAGAACCTTCTCGATGGAGCCCTTCATGTAGGCATGTTCCTTGTCGCTCCTCGAATCCGTGCTCATAGTTACGCCCATCCATTTGCGTTCTGAGCTAAAAGGTGTCTCACTTGCTCGAGGTCCGATGGATTCTCGCACGTCATGTTCTTTAAATCTGTCGAGTAGGTCGAGCATGGCTACATCTGTGGGTTGTCCGACCCAACGGGTGTAAGTGGACGTTTCTTCGCGGCCCAGAGTCGATGAAAGAACCGCCGAAGTCGCTGCTCCGTTTTCCGTGTACTTGTGCGCAAGGCGTCCGTTATTGGCAATGTTACCGATACGAAGTATCCGTGACGTAGCTTGATCGGGATCGTTCTCGACAGCTTCAGTGTCGGAATCGACATCGATAGATTCTGGGGCACCAAAATACCACATCTTGGCTGTTGTCATATGATTTGTAGTTAGAGTACCTAATAAGGACTATTAGCAGGTATACCTTACATGAGAAGAAGTCACCCACCCGTCTTGTCAGTGCAAACAACATTCACAGAGCCAAGAGTCTCGACCTTTGGCATTCTGCGAACGATGGCGTTATGCTTAGCCATTCGATGCACCCCGAGGGCTAACGTGACAGTGACAATAATCGGCAAACCCTCCGGGATGGCTGCAACTGCTAGAGAAATAGAGATTGTAAAGATGTCGAGAAGCTTCTTCCCTTGTAGCCAGCCGACAACAGAGATAAGTCCAATGACCAAGAACGAAGCTTTACTGAGCTGGGACCCAAGATCGTCCATGGATAGCTGAAGTGGCGAACGAGGGCTCTCAGTTCCCGACACGCTGGTCGCGATGGTTCCAAAATGCGTATTACCTCCTGTAGCAAAAACGATGCCCTGCCCATGGCCAGACTTGATCAAGGTACCCATATACGCAATGTTGCTCGTACCTTCACTCGCCGCCGAATCTTCGTTTTCCGAGGGCGCTAAAGACGAGGGTCGAGGATGCTCGAGCTTAGAGAGACCAAATGAGTTGATTCCCCGGCGGCGTGCGTCGGCGGTTACTCGAACAGGGTCGGTTTCTCCAGTGAGGTTGGACGCGTCGATGGTCAGATCGGCGGCCTTGGTGACTCGGATATCGGCAGGGATGCGATCACCTGTGGTGAATAGTACCAAATCGCCAGGGACAAGCTGGGCGGCCATGACTTTGGAAGAGGTGGCATCCAGAACATCGTCGACTGGCGTGAGGGTTCCAGAAGCACCGACTTGGTCGTTCAGAACATCGGAGCCCGCTGGCCACGGCGAATTCTTGCTTATGGGTGACGATTTGCTGGGTTGTCCGCGAACTAAATGGGCATGATTTGGCACTAAATGGTTCAGGGCCTCGATGGACTTTTCGGATCGATATTCCTGCACAAATCCCACGGTGACTACGATTGTCACAGCTACCGTAATACTGAGAGCATCGTCCATGTTCCCCAACAGAAGCGACGTGCCGGCAGAGAACAGGAGAAGCACAATCAGGGGTTCCTGAAACTGCTTCACGAAGCGTAACCAGAGGGGTTCGGGAGCATCGTGCGGTATCTCGTTCGGACCGTGGGTGCCAAGGCGTGTCAAGGCCTCGTTCGGAGTAAGGCCATGTGTCAAGGAGGTTCGTAGATTCGCGGCGGCCTCGCTCAGGGTCATATAGGAGTATTCATCTGCCACAGTCTGGTGGGAGAGAATTAGCGGAGTATTATTTTAGAAGACGCCTCTCATATCACTTACCCGAGCATGCGCTGAAGTGGTTCGAGCATGTCTGTTTGGTCTGGAGCTCTGTTCCTCGTCGAGGCTCTCAGTCGAGAACCCCGTGATGGTTGGGACATTGGCGGTTGGAAGAAGCGCGCCATGCCCGGGGCCCTCGCGCCCACGCCATGGAAGTTGCATCGCTGTACGGGCGAAGTTGGGTTCGTCACAATGGCAGTGAGTCAGGCAGCGGGAGCATGGAGGATCGGGGATCGAGGAGGCTCGGAAGTCGGTCGGTGGTCGAGGAGGGCGATCGCGATCAACGGTGGTGGAAGAAACGAATGCGCCCACTCATGGGAAGGAGGAAGGGCTGGAAGGACAATGCTCGGTCATAGATGGCCTCGCAGAAACAGAAACAGCCAACTGAAGAGTATACAGAAGCCCGTTCAACTTGGTCGCCCACGGAGAGAAAACATGGACGGCGTGGGACGTAATGGGATCTAGGATGCAGACTGTCCAGGTGTCTTGAGGGAGGATCCTATTCTGGTACTAGCACATTTCCAAGGTTCTACGCCCTGGAAGGCTGCCAGGGGCTGGAAGGGCTGCCGCTCACTGGCTGCACTGCCAAGTCTAATCCCCCGGGGCCGGGTCCGATAGGTGCTGGCGCGTCTCCTTGTAGAGCGGTACTCGAGGAGGCTTGCAGCAGCGATTCATTAGGCGCCGCCTTGGGTTAAATGGTTACTTGTAGTTCCTCTCGATTAATGATGAGAACGAGAGGCGGCAGCAGGTTCATTATGATCTTGTGTGTATGCGGTGCATATTTCAAGAGTCTAGCAGCATATAGAGATTCAAGAGCTGAGTACGTACATATACATGTACGTGGACCCATTACTGAAGTACCGGACAGTTTTTCGCTGTGCTTCAACCTGGAATCTCGGACTGAATTATGGCTACTCGGTCTGTGTGTAAGGTAATAACATAAACTGAGAAAGTAATGTTCTGATCTTGGGCTACATACCTAAATCGGCATTTATTGAGGCGTATGTCATATCTTCAGCTATCGAAAGCATCACTAGATGCCATATGATGAATATCTTCTATCCCATAATTCTTTGGTTCGCCAGCGTAACCTCCACATGGAGCACAGGTCATCAACGATCGATCGCATTGATGCAGTCGACGCTAAGCCATAGAATCGGAACTTGTCTTTTTCCGGAACCGTCTCCGAAACGAAATGCACGGCTACCTTAGCTGGCAAGCTGGCACCTTGGTAATAATGGGGTAGTAGCACCGCAAAGTAACCTAGAAGTGTCTCCACTGTGAGCCACGGCCGCCACGGACCCCAGCCACGCCATTTTTCAGTGATTTCCCAGCGCCCTCTTGGTGAAGACCAGGCCATTCCCCTCCAGGTCCAGGCCTCAACCCTCCCTGAAGTTTCCCTCCGTCCAACGTCGCGACATCCCCCACGCTTAATACCAGCCACGCTGCACGCACCTCACGCTCGTCAACGCTCCTCGCTCCTCGTTTCCGTCGCCATCAAACCCCTTCGCAGGCGATATCTTGGACTTTGGCGACTATATTGCACAGCTTCGCGACTTTGCGCTGCTGCACGAGCGCGTTGAGCAACTCCGCCAGTGCGCTTGTTTACAGCTTTACCCGCCACAACGCGCCCGATCGTGTGTTTACGAATACCAACCCACCTTGGCTCGCTCAACCACCACCCTCGCTCCCCTCCAAATCACCTCTATAATACCGCGTTTTTGGCCTTCGACACATCGCTGGTAGTTTAGCTTATTGTCTGTCGAGCACCGCGTGTTCGCGCGACAGCATCATGTTCTACTCAGAGACCCTCCTTCAAAAGAGCGGGCCGTTGGCCCGCGTCTGGCTGTCGGCCAATCTCGAGCGCAAACTGTCCAAGAATGTCATCTTGCAGTCCAATGTCACCGACAGTGTCGAGGCCATCATTACGCCGAACCAGGCGCCGATGGCCTTGCGACTCAGTGGCCAGCTGCTGCTTGGTGTTGTCCGGATATATCAGCGCAAGACGCGTTACTTACTTGATGATTGTAACGAGGCTATGATGAAGATTAAGATGGTTTGTGACGCGTGCCCCAGTCTCAACGCAAGCATACTGACTGTCCACAGGCATTTCGCTCTAGCGGTAACAACGATATGGCCGTTAACCTCCAGGCGCACAACCGCGAAGCTCTTCTACTGCCCGATCGCATTACGCCCTACGATAACTTCGAGTTACCCCCGCCTCCAGATGCATCTTGGCTCATGTCCCAGGTCGACGACGTGACCGCGACGCCTGTTGGCCGCAAAGGACGCGTCAGCAACCGGGATATCAACTTGCAAGAGGACTTCGACAACAGCCAATTTCTCCAGTCCAATATGGGCCTGGATGAAGAAGCTCCTATGGACGACTTTGAGCTTGAACTCGACTTTGGTCTCGATTTCGATGGAGGCCATAGTGTTGAAATGGGCCGAGACGCGCCTGTAGCCCGGTCTGTAGAAGACGACGTGTTTAGTGAGGCCGATTTGAGACCCCAGCGGAAGGATAGCGCGGAAAGGGATACCGCTCTAGATCTGGACTTTGGCGATGACGGCGTCGTGATTGCGGACGGAGAGGGAGATATCCCGATGGGAGACGATGATTTTGGCTTCAACCCTGCCGACCAATCGGTTATGCCGGGTATGGCCCCTGTTCGGGACCTCGACCGTGCCAGAATATCCGAATCACCGCTTTCTGATATCGATGAGGATTTGGCGAGAGAAGTCGAGGCTGAGTACGCACAACATCACCAACAGGATCTCTATGAGCCAGACGAAGACACAGAAATCACACTCGTTCGACGTCCCGCGCAACGAGCCAGGAGGCAGAAGATCTTGACACCTGACGAGGAGATTGCCCTATCAAGCAACCACATTATACAACAACAAGCCAATCGCGACAATATCATCAGAGACGCATCTTTCCTACCTCGAGATCCTTTCTTGCTTGCCTTGATGGACATGCAGAAAAGTGGCGGCTTCGTGTCTTCCATCATGATGGAGGGCAGGAGCTCAGCATGGGCACCGGAACTTCGAGGAATGCTCTCCCTGGATGCTGCCCGTGGAATGAGGGAGCTCAAGCGAAAGCGTGACAGCGGAATCGCCGATATGGACAGTGATCAAGGCGCCTCCAAGTCACCGCGCCTTGAACTTGGCGAGGACACTGACTTCGCCATTGACGACAACCTACTCGGCAACCAGAGTGTGGCCGGCGATGGAACCATACTAGACATCCCAGCCGACGACGGCACGATGCTCGCAGACGAAGACCACACGGAACTAGAGCACGGTAGCCCAATGCCCGCTTTTGACGAAACCACCGCCCCCCTCGTGCACCCGGCCGACAGCGGACCAGTTTCCATCGGCACCAAACACGCCGTCCACATCCTACGCGACCTGTTCGGGTCTGAAGCCGGACACAGCGCCGATAAGCGAAACGCGACCTCGGTCGTTTTCCAGGACCTATTACCCGAGCGACGAACAACCAAGGCGGAAGCTACAAAGATGTTCTTCGAGTGCCTGGTTCTCGCCACAAAGGACGCGATCAAGGTCGACCAGGGCGCTGGCTTGGGTGATCCCATCCGCGTGAGAGGCAAGCGAGGACTCTGGGGAGAGTGGGCGGAGAAGGAAGCCGGCGGCGCCATCTCACACGAGGACGAGCCTGAGCCCGCTGCAGTCAGCGCCCCTACCGTCGCCATCTCAGCATGATTGGACACGACATGTTACTTCACATCGGCGTACAGCGAAGACTTGGGAAGGGCAGCATGTTTCATCATGTAAAGTATTGGTTTCGGGCATTCGGGGGGCAGTTGGCTGTCGAGTTCGCCCACATGGCGTTGCCGGCGTTTATTAGGGAGATACCATATCACGTGGGACTCGGATCATGGACAGGGAAAACGGGGGGTTGTGAGGATTGAGGTTGAGCGGCATTTCTGTCTGAAGAGGGCTTGTTTGGCGCTCTTTGATTAGTCGTAAGAACTAAAACTATTTACAAATGACTGTTTGAAAACCATTGACGCACCTTATGAACAGCGATCGTCCATGGACACTCACTATCTGCGACTCGTGAATCGCGGCTCAACGAAGCTCGGCCTGACGCGTCTCTTGAAATTGTTGCCCCGCCATCTTCACCCCACGCAAACAATGATCTCATTTCTCTCCTACAGCTACAGGCATCGACTTTCCTACAGCTAGTCTTAGGCTACAATATCAGTGTTACTTCGTCTCACATTGCTTCATAAAGCCATTCGCCTTGTGTTCAACACAGCCTACGATTCAATATAATCTCGTCTCTTACCACCTCTCATCCCATCATGCCCCCACCATCGCAACTCGCCATCGCCTCCGGTTCCGTCAACCGTTGCTGAAAGAAGAGATCTCCTACCACAAGGAGCTAGCCGACCAAGAATCGCAGCTCAGCATTCTCCGAGAACAGATTAAGAACGGACAGAGCAACGAGGACGGCAATGGAGAGTTTATGATCAAACAACACGCACGGTTCCCCCAGACGGCCCTGGCAGAGAGCGACCTTATGCTAACATACTTGTGTCGCAGCTAACCGCTATCGAGCAAACAAAAGCCGTTTTCGGGCCCCTGGGGCAAAGACTCGACGATGCCGTTGCCAAGCTGGAGGAGCAGATTGCGCTGAGGGAGGAGAGCGGCGCGCCTGCTGCGGAGATGGAGGCGGCTAAGACAACCCTCGCGAAGGCCAAGGCGGAGCAAGATCGCAGCTCGTAGAAGATGGGAAGGGTGAGGATAATAGGCAGTGTGTGGCAAGACAAAAAGATATCATAGTAATAACAACTCGTACATAACGACGGCTCACCTCTTCGTACAGTTCGATGCGAGGGTATCTTGAATTAATGTTACAGGAGACCATTGCGCAGCACATAGCCCGTCACTCCAACTCTAACTATCCACCTCCATTCTGTCCCCGTTCTCCGGCGCATTGACGGTGACCCGCGGCGTGCTCCCTCCGTCGCCTCTCATCTTCGCCATATTCTCCGACTCCTCCATTTCTATATCCTCCCCGGATTCCTGTGGAACCGGTGTTCCATCTCGGCTGGGCGCTTGGCTTCCACCCCTCGATAGAGAACCCATCGGGCCGGGAAGAGGTTTGAGTGATTCAATGCCGGGCGTATCTCTCGAAGGTGTTCGTCCTCCGTTGGAAGTTTCTGGGCGGGGTGTACCGACGTCGCCATCCGCCTTGAGTTGGCTGTCGCCGTCTGGGCGTGGCGTCGCATCCCCGTTCAGCTCATGCCTTGGGGTCTGGGCGCCCTTTTCTGGATCGGCATCGTCCTCGGCGCCCTCGTTCATGCCTTCTCGTCTGTCCACCTCCTCCTTCTCATCGCGGATCTGGCGCCGCAGCAGAGTTCCCTCTTCCATAATGCGGTTGAACTGCTCCCTGCGCTCTCTCCACGTCTCGCTGTATGTTTGGCTCTCACGCTCCAGCTCTTTGCATTCTTCGTCGAGCTTCTCCAAGTTGACGATTTGATCCTCTCGCGGCCGGAGCAGTCGATTAGACGTGATCTTCTCCGCTAGCTCGTCGAACTTCTTGCGCTGGGACAGCGTCGCCTGCGCGCCCTCGAGCTGTTCGCGCAGCTGAGCGTTGTTGGCCCGGACGGCGTGGCATTCGGCCAGGATGCGGTGCTGGTCGGCGGTGTAGCGCTCGCGCTCTCGTGCGTTTGCGTGGTGGAGGAACTGCAGTCGCGTGATGGTGCTGTCGAAAGCGGCGAAGTCGAGGGTGAGGTCTTCTCTCAGCTGCTCCATCTTGGACTTGGACTCGCCCTTGTGGTCGCCATTCTGGGTCTCGGCCGATGCGGCGATGGCGGAGAGAATATTGAGGCGTTTTGTGATGCGCTTAAAGGGCTTTTCTTCAACGTTCAGGAGTCGAGTCCTGTGTAGCTCAAGCTCATCCTCTGGGTCTAGTAGGTCCCAGGAAGCCATGATGGAGGTCGCGTTTGAACTAATTTGCCGATTGCGACAGCTGGAGAATCGCGTTTGGGAGTAAACAAAGTAGGCATAAACTTAGTGTGCGTCTCGAATCAAGTCTTCAGATTATTTAGATCTGGTAGGTAGGCTCTGAGTAGTAGCAGTTTATCCAATGTTGATGATGATTGAACGCAAGGACTATCAGCCTTGCAGTGAGAGGCCAATTGGCAGCAGCGGTGTGATGACTAAGAATTGTCTTTCCATGATGCATGTTGCCGCCTTCTACCTCGCTTTACGCGCCCGCTTTGTTTCGATTTCTTTCAACACATACTCTCCTTTCGCACTCTACACACGTAGCAAATTCCCTAACGCATACGCTGAATTTTCATTTTGCAAGGTGCTTCTTTCGACATGTCAAACGAAGATAAGGAGCTTCTTGCTCGCATCGGTCAACTAGCAGGTATGTCATCAAGTCCTATAGATGATGATGGTAGAATTAATCGTTCGAGGTAGGCCAGATCAATCGCCACAAAAGCCAGCAAACGGGTGCGCGCCCAGTTGCCACCCATCATCCAGTTCACCATCGCCGTACGTTTCATCCTGCGAACGAGATTAGGGCTGTATTTCTAACTCACTTCCAGAAAACACGTACCGACATGCAAACGCGCCGTACCCACCTCGAGGAAGAGGTGGACGGCCACCAGTCGCGCATCAGCATCGTACATTGAATCTCAATGCCACGGTCCCCTCAGCAAACTCCAACTCGGAAGCCCCCGCGGGATGGGTATCGAGGACCGATCGCCACCGCCAACTCATCAACGCCAACGTCTTTGAGAAGGAAAATCAGAACCGAACAAAGGCGATCGAGGAAACCAGGCAACGCAAAATCAACGGCTACAAGAACCGGGAGAAATCTCAATTCAACAACTTCCTTAAACGCCAAGCTGTCATCGCTGGTGCTTCTACTAACCCCACGGCAGCCGCAGGCACAAACGATATCACGATCGAAGGCATCCAATTCCGCGTATTAGACGGCGGCAAGAAACTCGTCAAGCGCACCGGTGCGTCACCATTTCTAACTCCCATTGATAAGCAGCCTCCCTTACAGAGATCAGATGACTTCAACACCTCCTTTAATACTCCAAAGATTGCCATGATTGCAGGCGTCAAGTTTCACCGGACCAAGACCGGGAACCTGGTAGCAAACCGAGTAGTCAAAGAACAGCGGTATGTCGCGCCCTGCAAGGCGACCAAACATCTGACCCTTTACAGACGATCGGGCGTGGTCAAAAAGATCAATCAGATGTGCAAAACTTTCTCAACGACTGGTAATTTGTCTTTCCAAAGCCTGAAGCCGCCCAACGATAGAGGAACTGTGGTGGCGCGATGCATCTCGGGAACAGGTACTAACAATACACGTTCAGGTTCTTGTCCGAAGGGCCCGCGCTGTCGCTATATGCACGACCCTAACAAGGTGGCACTTTGTAAGGACTTCTTGAAAGATGGGAAATGCGCAAACGGCGAGTCGTGCGACCTTTCCCATGAAGCCACCCCTGAGCGTATTCCAAACTGCTTGCATTATGCCAAGGGACACTGCACCAAGCCTGACTGCCCATACACCCACTCCAAATCCCCCCCTGGTGCCCTTGTTTGTAAGGCCTTTGGGCTTTATGGATACTGCGAGAAAGGCGCAGATTGCACAGAACGACACGTCTTTGAGTGCCCTGACTTTAGTAACACCGGAAGGTGTAAGACCAAGGGCTGCAAGCTTCTTCATCGCGAGCGGGCAAGCGTCCTTCGCAACCAAGTCAACGACACCATGGAAGACCTCTCGAGTGACGAAGAGGCACCGGATTCTGATGACGTCGATTCAGACGAAGTAGCTGAGTTTATCGGAGCTGAGTCTGATGACTCTGACTTTGAGGACCATAAAGACTTCATCTCGCTTTAGCTGACTTCAATGCCTGCCATGATATCAGTACGGTAGGAGCGCTTGACTCGTTCCTCTATCGTCTAGATGCTATTTGGAAATGGACGGCCTTTGTGTTGATTTCGGTTATTACCGTTATTCGGCGTTTGGACATGGTGTTTGAGGAAATCATTCGAGATACCCAACCCGCATCGCTACCAAGGAGCGAGGGAGCCTGAGAAGGCAATCACATAAAGTCAAGAGGAAGAAGTAGAAGAAGAATAAAAAGAAAATCCGAGAAAGAAGAAAGAAAGAAAAAAAGAAGAAGAAAAAGAGAGAAACAGCAGATGACGGAAAGAGGGATGAATAAAACATCCATGGATATGGCGGGTGGGATGGTATCAAGCCCCGTGATAGGATAAGTAGATAGCGTACATCAACATGACGAATGATTCTTAACTTCCATTGTTCCATTTATCAAGTGACAAGCAGTTGAGTAAGCTCGGAGATGTCTGTGACGAAATGTTTGTGTTATTAGTGGTGATGCTGTTGGTGTCGATCAGTGGAGTGTTTGTGATCCCCCTCCAGCTTGCTCTTTAACTGTGACAGAATTGCTGCCCCTCACTTCGCCCCTAAAAGTCTGAAGGTGGGATGGTCCTAGACGCTAACAAGGGGCCCCTCGAGCTACAGTACGATGACTTCGTCTAGGACTTGAGCCACTATCAACGGAACCTTTGCCCCTGTTTTCTGTTCTATTTTACGAAACAGGAACAAACCAAGATCCTTGCAGCGCTGCCTTGCGCCGACTTGGCCAAGGTCGATTCCTTTGAACTGCTGAGAAGCTATCCGCAATGGCCGCCGACGGACGTGGCGCATAAGCCAAAGAGTGATCAGCTTGCATCCCATTGCTACATGTACATACACACCAGGGTCACCGCGCGACTCAGCCCCAGAGGATCGAATTGATTACCCTCACGACTCGTCTGGCTTACGAAGGACAGTCGCTCTTTTGAATGAAAACGTCGCGCATACCTACCTGGGTTTGCTGAGCTGTGAAGAGTGCGATTATACTTACAATCATCATCACCACCACCACGCGATATTGGCATCCCCCGCCCGCCAACAACACCACAACCGCCGTCATCATGGGGCTTCGCGAGCTGCTCAAGAAGAAGAACGACCTGGCGCAGGGCCAGCCCAACCACGCCGAGACCATGAATAGCCTCAACGCACCCGAGTTCACCTTTATCCGCTCCGACACCTCGACGCACGAGAGGATATACCCGCCCAGCATCGCGCCCTCGGATGGGCCCAGCGACGACACCCACCTCTCGGCCAAAGAAGCCCGCAAGCCGCG
>JAANBC010000218.1:0-50331 GCA_014621405.1 Stylonectria norvegica
TTTAGTAGGAGCCCTGCGAGTACTAAGTTAAAGGTGGGCCAAAGGCCCCGCCTACGGGTAGACTGTTGGAGAGATAGCGCACGCGTTCCACGCCGCTCATTAGTGGATTGCGGAGAACGTGACGAAATCAGGCGAGCCGAGTGTCGCCAAACCCCCTGTAAAATCAGGCGAGCCGAGTGTCGCCAAACCCCCTGTAATCACTCTGCACCATCTCCCGCTCCCAGTTCAATCGGCTAGGTCGTCTTGGTCAGCCAGGCATGGATCACAGCACTAGTTCTACGTTCCGACCTGTTGGTCGCGATATTAGGGTTTTCGGCCGTTCTGCTATGGATCCTTCTAGGTAGAGGCTGGCTCCGAGACGGGGAAGGCCTTCGTCTGCGAGGCTCTGATGCCACATCTAGGGCGATCTACAGTCGGCGCCACTGTTTTTACTACCGTAACAACTAACAGGTACGTATGGAAGCACCGTCCACACTCCACGGTATCTTGTTGGTACGGAACCGGATGCCGCGTTTATGATGCGGCGATCAGTCTCCGAGATGCGCGATGCAAGTGGAGGAGCCTTCACCCTTGTTCTGAAAGACGCCGATGAGCAATGCTGCCTCGCGAGAAAGACAATTGCTATATGCCATCCAGACTACGTGAACGGCGTTGTGCCACCTCAGATGATTGCTGAAAGCCCGCATGCGCCGAACTTCGACGAGAACGCCTGCATAGCAGGAGCAGACCACGATGCGCTGGAACCTCTGCCAAGCCCCGAACCAATTTCGAGTATTCGCAGACCGCTGGAAGATCCGACGACGGAGGAATACCAAGTGCCAGTCCGCTTACTTCACGGCCGCCGATGGCATTTACCGATCCTTCAAAGCCAATTGCAAAAAGGCCATCGACGACGCGGAGCTGGCGGAGAAGCAGAACCGACCTCGAAACAGACGCCTAGGTCCGACCGTCGCTCAGTTTGCGTGCTCTCTCCTCGGCATGAAAAAATTTAACAGGTAGGTACTTATCAAGTTATCTTTACTAAAGTAGTAGTAAGATGTCTTGGATAGTACCCAGGCACTTACCACTATACCGCTCGTACCAATCCTTATATACGTAATTCTAAGAAAAACGACCAAGGAATTATTGACTCTTTACAAAGCCCGATAGGGACGCCGATTCGTTGTACCCGTACCCTCCACCCGTACCAATGTGGCCACCGATCAACCTGGTCCCGAACATCTCTCCATGTTGGAAGAGGGAGATTTGCCGGGTAGAGCCTCGCATCGTCGAACAAAGCCCAGGCTCGCTGCCTATAGATTCTAATGATATCCCAATGATGGCGAATTTCAAGGAAATCTCTCGGCTGCGCCTCGCTTATCTCCATTGCTCGTCGTAAACGCCTCCAGTGGTATTCTTTGTCCGTCATCCCGTCTACGTCGATGTCTCCAACATCATCCATGAACGACGAATTCCATAGCGAAGGCCTATTTGGTCTGAAGACGTGGACTGTGAGGGCCCTCATGGCGTCTGTGAGTGAGCCGTGTGGCGTCGCCATCAAGCGGTCCATCTCTTCTACACCTCGGAAGACCAGACCATCAGTCACACGGTCCGGAAGCCATTCCGAGGAGTCAATCATCAGATCTGGCTCGGAATCGTGGTCTTGGTCTGCAAGTCGCAGGACGGGATAGAATTGGCTGTCGTCTGGCGAATATAGCCCCGGCCGTTGCATTGTATTCATAGGATCGGAGGAGTCGGCGAAATGGGATGCAGGTAAGTCAGACTCACCCGTTCCGAACTCGCCGCTGTAAAGGCGCGCCGCGTGTGCAAGTGTCCCAAGAAGAGTGCGAAAGTATACGTGAACACACTTCATCACATCTGTGCCTCGTGAACAAAGATGGCCGTCCTCGTTATCCTGCAACACCCTCGAAGCAAATAGTTCATCCACACCGTATTTGGAAGGCTCTACCTTGAGAGCGACTATCTTGCAGTACATCTCGTGTCGTAGAAAGCCAAAGATAAGTCGAGTGAATTCCTCATCTGTCAGATCCGCCAGGGTTGCAGGAGTATGTAAGTTGTCCACAAGTGAATGGCGCATGGCTGCTGTGCCGGGTAGCTGAAGGTATGCCGCTGGCAGGTACGAGCTTGTAGCTTTGCCCACAAAATCGATCATATATTTTTCCAAGCGACTCAGTAGACATTCCACCTCGTGGAGGACAAGCATGTTCTTGGTGTAGTCAGGCAGTGATTCGCTGCGCCATTGTTTGAGGTGTAGCTCAGCTGCTGCACCTCGGTTCCGACCTTCCTTTGGTCTGGGGAAAGTGACGACAGCTATCGCGGTCTGAAGCAGAGGTCCTTCCATTATGATGCCATGAAACTCGAAAGTCGCTCTGTGCGTTTGGTTTTGCTGAAAAATAGAGGGGGATGCATGAGTAAGTGAATAAATATCTTTGAAGGTGTCGAGAATCGACATTAATTGGAGGCGTAACTCCGGCGGCAGCTTAGAAAATGGATCCATGGTTGGCAAGATGTTAAACTTGAGTGGTCTGAAAGTTTTTGTGGATAAGTGTGGTAAAATCAGCTACGAAAGATGTGGGTGAGCAGCATTCCTTATATAGGTACTTTATTTTGTAGGTTATAGTATGCCCTATCGCTATATTATGCCTTCAAGCTTTGTGCAAGTTCAGCTGGCAAGAGGAAAGTTCCCTTTAAGCTTATTCTTGGCAGATTCGATATGTGAGGTTTACTTTAAGCTGGGGTTTTTTCAGTTCCGCAAGGTTAAAGCCGCGAAGGTTTGGACCTTCAGCCCTGTCGATTTAGCCACTGCCTGGTGGGCTTCTTTGTTGACTACATCGATCTAAGTCTATAACATGGCATAGTTGACATCGGCCAGTATTGGATATGGTATAAATGGCCTATATTATGATGCCACGGTCATTTACTGGCATCCGCGGTCATCAAGGTTGTTAAGGATTTCTATTGTCTAGACACATCTCATTAAAGAAATTTAAGAGGAGCTCGTGTCGTGGCTGACTTGATGAGTTGTCAGTTGAGCTGTTGACATAAGCATCCCGTAACTATGCCAAGTCTACGAACTCTATAAACAGCAATGCGTCTTAGCCAAAAGAAACCGCCTTTCTAATAAGAATGCCGTTACGCCTTGATGAAAGACATAGGAGTAATATTCTATATTACTGCTGATTCTTGTCTCATTAACTAAATTCTATCTACACCAGACTTTGATTTTAAATATGGTGAGAATTTCACTAATCAGCCAGTGCTGTAAAGCTCCGTAATTTGAAAGGTGTATAGTAGTTCAGAATATGCTTGGTTACTGACTAGATACTGTGAGCCTATAACCATTGTCTTCCCAACAGTAAGTAATATTGCCAACGAGCTCTCACTGATGGTACAAATTTATATAGAATATCGACACTACTGGTTTACGAACTTACGCAAAAGAAAAAACAGACAGTACTAAACACGGCTGTTGAAAGTACCCTGACTTGAAGCGAACATTCTTTTTACCAATACTCTTCTCCCCTTGCTTGAACAGCCCGTCCTACATATCCGTGGATCTTTGTCACCGAAAAGCTAGATTTGAAATTACATGGAGGTTTGTTTGTGGGCGGTGCGCATATGCCGATCAAAGTTATCCTTCCTGTTGTAGACATGTCCAGCCTCGGCTTTCCGACATCCTTCTACGGGGCACCGTAATCCTCCCCCTTTCCAGTGTATGCGGGCATGTCTCGACAGATCTTTTTGCGTTGAGAAACTCCTTTCGCATCCCGGATATAAACAAGACAATTGCTTGATATGGTATTTTTGATGCTTCCTGTTTGTGGTGCCTTGTCAGATTCGTGGCATTGAACAATTGGGATTGAACAAGTCTGTTCATGGATGAGAATGCATTGGCTTACGTCAAGTCTGAAGGGCGGCGGAAGATTTTGCCGCACTGGCACACTCTACGCTCGAGGTTTTCATCGGCATATGCTGCCGAGTTGAAAACATCATCATAAGCTTCTGAGAGAGTCGAGGTAGTTTCGCTTGGCGAAACAGGAACACCGACATCGAATTGTGGCCAGGTTGCACCATGGCGGTCATTACGGTCATCATAGGTTGGCTGACTTGCATGTGATGAAGTACTCATGTCGAAATGACTGATAACACCCAAGTTGAGTGGGTAGTGATACGGCCTGTTTGAGAACTTGTCGACTTGAGGTGATTGCGAAGTCGACGGATACCTGGACGGGCCAGCTACTATGGAGTGCTGCGTTCGGCGTCGTGAACTATGTTCCTCGGCATGGGTTCGGTGACTCCTCTGATGGTGGTTGTCCATTGGTAGATAATCTGCGCCGTCTTGTTCATTGACAGGTGCTTGCACATTGAGGAGGCGATTAATGTCCGATTACGACAGCTTTAGGCGGGGGATCGACGGTCTACATAAAGTAGCAACAGACAAATGCAATTATGAGGCGGTTTGGGATGGACTGGGTAACGTGATTCATGCATCTAGCTTGTTGGAAACCTGTAGTCGGGCTGTAGACATATCCCATCTCACACAGGTGACGGAGGATGAGCTGACAGGCCGGGCCACCGAGGGAGAGGCTCTGAGATGACGCCCCATTTTCGTTGTCCAGAGCGTTGGATGAGAGATGTCATATAAGGCTGTCCGATTCAACGTGCCCATAACCATGTATTTGGTTTCAGCTCGATTCGGAGAGCCTCATGGAGCCCCACGGGCCCGCGATGATGCCCAACCCAAAAACGGACCTAAATTAACGGCAGGCGATGAACCCGGCTGCACCCAATCATTAATTGAGGCTCGCGAATCACAGCGAAGGATCGAGGCACCTCGACCAATTCGTCGGCCTGCATTTAGCGTGCGTAGCGTAAGTAAGCTTGCTGTTTGGCGGCTCAGCGTTGGCAAGGCATACTGCTTCCAACGTCGACGTGGTAAAGTAGCAGCATGATAGGAGAGAAGAGACAAATATTGGCATATGGGATGGATTCGAGAGTTGGGGATGAACTGGATAGATATATGGATTCATTCGATCATAGACTACAATCTACCAAGAGTTGACAAATGCGCTTGTTTGAGCCCATGGCGACGGTAGGCTTATAGATGTATCTGCTCCTTTCTCCGTGTATAACATGTGATATCTAGTAGCAGTCGCAATAATAGCCTATTCTCTCATCTATTTCCTCAACTGTCACAGGCTCGTCAAACCAGTGGAATAGAATTCCCGCTGTCAGAGGCTCAGGGCCGCTGTCAGAGCCACCTATCAGAAGCTGACGAGGATTTTCGCGGGGGACGCATGTGAGTGCAAGGATGCATTTCCCGCCGTGCTGTGAGCATGGGGCAGCATGGAGTTTCCTTGTCATCTTCGGCTGAGCATCTCCGTGGGCCTTGATAGGTATGGCCTTCGACATAAAGTCGCGCTGCTTTTGGTGGGACAAGTCGCCCCGTCTCGCATCTTTTGACGAGCTGAGATTCGGTTGGGCTCTGCCATCAACGAGGGACAGTTCCACGACCAATGCTGGTGGTAAACACGAGTGTGATGCTGCCGGAAACGCTGCCGGTATGCTGTGAATGTGGTATCTGACCTTTGCTATACATATGAGCGTACGAGCGAGATAAGGGCGATCTACTGACGATACGTCAGGCTTGCCCCTCGTGAAAGGTGGGAAGCCCAGTTGATCTCGAAACCGATCGTTCAACTCCGATCTAATAGATCTACATAAGTTGCATCAACGCCGCCTACACGAACCAAAGTGGATGAGATGCGGTAGTTGACTCATTTGCAACCCAGATGTAATGACTTTGAAACTGCCAAATTGATGATCTACAACCAGATACAGCGGAACATTTTCATATTCTTCGAGACTGAAAAATGCCATCACTCACTGCGCAGATTATCCTGAAACCAGAGGTGGTAGATCGTTTCTGAGGGGCAATGCAACGCGCATCCAAGCTGCGGGGATCGTCGGGTTTCGGAAGGCGAACCTAGCAGCTAAACGCCCCAGCATGCATACATGTATGCAGGGAAGCTGGCCGGTCAAGAAACGCTGATGCAGGCATGTTGGCATGCGCGACGAAGAGTCAAGGCCGTCGGCGCCGTGACGAAGGGAGGCATGCCGATACTTCCGGGGGTCCCTACTATTGGTCCTTGAAGGTGGTATGGAGAAGAGGGAAGAGAGAACGATGCTGAACCTCGTGTGTGAAGATCTAAAATAGTTATATGGCCCATAGTCTGCTAAGTACCAACCCGACTGGGCATCAACGGGCAAGGGTGATGGTAACGATCAGGTTCGCTGAGTTGATTTGATTGAGTGCGTTGGCAATGTTTCATTGCGGCTCGGGTTGCAGATGACGTCTTCTAGATACTGCTCCATCTATGTTGTAGTAATTAGTTTGCTGACAAGTATGAGAACAGCATATATGCTGACCAAAGGTAGGGGCTTTTAAACCTTACTCATTAATGTCGAGGTTAAGGGAACAGTTATCTAGACTAAGTATGAAGTCTGAAGACGCTTCCGAAAACGGACGAGTTTGTACTGCGCAAAACCAGTTCCTAAACCATGTTGGCACTGTTTCTAGCGTCTGATGACGCGCCGCACTTAGTTAGCTCTGCCGAGGAGAGCTCCCTTCTGGACCCCACCAACGTGCTACGACGGTGAAGCTGTCAGCATCCCTTCGCCAAAACACATCGCCAATATGGCAGCGTTCCTGCGAAGCAAGCAATCAGGTGTGCAGAATGACCTGTCGGCGAGCATCTTGCCCGAGCTCTTCATGCCCGATGATCAAGCTCGTTATGGCATCAACTCCCAGATAAGGTGCCCCTCCCGTGCCCCCCGCGAACGTCATAAACCCACGACCCCCCCTTGCTAACAGCGTCCATCCTGCAGCTGTTTCGCCTACGATCCCGTCCAGTCGCTACTTGCCATTGGAACCAGCGAGAGCAAGTTTGGGCCTGGGAAAATCTACGTTTTCGGACAGAAACGGGTGCAGAAGATCCTTGAGCCGGCTCGGCGAAGCTCCTTCCGGATACTCCAGTTCAACGCGAACCGCCTTGTTAGCATCGACGCCAAGAACGAGCTCGGAATATGGGATCTGGACACGGGGGAGCGTATTGGTGCTCTGGTCGTTGCTGGACAGGTCATCTCCCTGGTCACAGATCCCATGCTCGACTGGGCATTCATCGGATTGCAGAATGGCGATGTCATGGCTTATGACTTGGACCGTGGTACTCTCGCTCGATCCTTCAGGCTACCCAACTTCTGGAAGGAAAGGGACCCAAGTGCTCAGAGCTCCGCTCTAGTCTCTCTATCTTTGCATCCCAGTGATATTGGCAAGCTACTGATCGCTTACACCAATGGCGCAGTCATTTACTCTTTCAAGCAGAGTAAGCCAGTCCAGTTCTTCCAGTACAATCTACCTCCCGGTGCACCAGGAGGTAACAGTATTGCGGTCGAAACACCGCGAAGACCCAAGATCACGCATGCACTTTGGCATCCTTCAGGTACTTTCATTGCCACAGCTCACGATGATGGAAGCTTGGTCTTCTGGGATATAAAAGATGAAAGGGTCCTCATGGCCAGGACTCTGACGGAGATGAACGTCAATCAACCGTCGCCCGAGAATCCAAATCCCACGAGAGCAGAACCGTTCATCAAATTAGTCTGGTGCTGCAAAGAAAACAGTGATGACAGCGGTTTGTTGGTTGCCGGCGGACAGAGTCTCGACGCACCAAAAAAAAGGCCTGACTTTCATTGAACTCGGCCTAACACCCACATACGCCACGTCTTCCTGGCAAGTTCTGTCTAATTACTTCCGTGGCAAGCGCCAAATTACTCTCCCCATGCCCCCCGGTGCTCAGTCGGTTGACTTCATTACGGTCCCTCGTAACTCGCCCCATATCAATGGTGCTCAAGACCCTATTGCGATCATTTCACTCCTTTCGTCTGGAGAACTCATCACTCAGAGCTTCCCTTCAGGCTACCCTATCACTCCTACGAACCAGCTCCATCCTTCAGTCTTTTTCGTCCACCCTTTCATCACGAAAGTCAACGTCTCAAGTCTCGAACGACCTAGGTGGTTGTCCATGATTGAGAAAAGAGAACAAGGAGAACCACTCTTGAAAGGTGGAGCCGAGGGTCCTAGGCCACGCAAGCGGTTCGAGGAACGCACAATCATCCAGGCGGCACATGCCGATAGTACCGTCCGAATATGGGACTCGGGACACGCAGACGAGATCGAAAATCCAACTGTCTTGCAAGTCGATGTCGCACGAGCACTGGATCGGTACGAAGATATTGAGATAACTGCCATGAACATGGCGAGCCACACGGGCGAGTTTGCTGTCGGGACCCGCACCGGGGAAGCAGTCATTTTTCGATGGGGCCACAATAGGTTCTTCATGAGAAGCCACCCTCAACACCTTGACCCTAACCCTAAAGGGTTGACAGATATCACTTCCAGGTCCGAGCGAAACCTTAAAGAGGGACTCCAGCCGCTCATACTATATGAGATGATGATGGGACCAGTCACAGCCATTCAAGTGTCGAATATCGGATTTGTGGCTGTAGGATCAGAATTGGGATTCCTAACCCTGATAGATCTCCGTGGCCCGTCCATCTTCTTCCAGGCCCCCATGACGGACTTTGCAAAGCAAGAGAAGCGATCCTCATTTCTCAAAGGCCATCACGCGAGTGATCAACCGGAGAAGGAATGGCCAGTTGTTGTCGAATTTGGCGTTATGACTTTGGACGAGGACAAATACTCCAGTATCTGCTGCTTCGTTGGAACAAACCTGGGCAAGGTCATTACTCTTAAGCTTCTGCCCGGCGAGAACGGCACCTACTCTGCCAAAGTTGCTGGTGTCGTCGCCTTTGATGGGAAGGTTATCTCGCTCTGTCCCATTGAGACTGAGACCGGTAAACCTGCAATTGCCACTGGTCCGATAGTTGCTGGACTCCGGGAGGGAAAACAAGTCAGCGGCGTTCTTGTTGCAGGTAAGTTTACTAACATTGATCCGAGGGTGATTAGGTACTGACGTTCTTGTAGTTACCCAGACGGAGATCAGGATCTTCAAGCCCGGTAATTCCAAAGGAGCATCGAAAGAGTTTGACAACATTCTGTGTGACTCTGCAAATGTTGCCGAGCTTGAATTACACGGCTGGGCTATCGTGGGATTGTTTGGAGATCGTACAGCACGAGCATTTTCAATTCCGGGTTTACGAGATATAGGCAAAGCAAGTCTGCCAATGGTGGATCCAAGCCGCAGTACATCCTCCGTCGTTACGCAGACTGGAGACATTTTTGCCTGGTCAGGTCCTGCCGAACTGGCCGTCGTTCACGTATGGGGTTCGGGAAAATCAAATCAGCAATCACCGGATATCATCACCAACCCCGAGCTCGTATGCCCTCCCCGCCCTACCATCTCGAACCTCCAGTGGATATCTGGAACACAATATGTCTCGCCGACAGACCTGGATCTACTCATCGGTGGGCCAGATCGACCCCCGAGCAAACGGATGCTAGACGCGGCGAATGCAGAACTACAAGCTGCTAGAAGCGGGGCAGGGCCTGCAGTGCCGAGCCAAGAGGGATGGGGAGATTATCTAACACGACAACTGAACGAGCGGACGGAGAAGTTGAACATTATGGGAGACAACATGGACAATCTGCAAGAACAAAGTGCTGGGTGGGCGGGTGACGTGAACAAGTATGTCAACAAGCAGAAGAGAAACATGGTGCTTGGTGGGTTAAGCAAGTTCTTCTAAGGGGCCCAACTACTGTCGGATTACCAGTTAGAACGCCCTAGGCTTATAGGTCGTGCTTTATTCAAGACTTTGTTGCTGTACCTTACATGTCAATCCAATTCAGGGGTTGGCTCTCACATTTTATCAGCAATATTCAGCATAAGTATTTTAGGACAAATTGGGGTCTTGTATTGGGAACGAACAGAGCTAATATTAAAGGTAATTGACCAATGAAATTAGCTGAAGGCTAGAATAAACTCACCTTGGTTGTCCCCTAACTTCTCCTGAAATTGCCAAGATGTGTTGCAAAGCGGTTTGACAGTGATACGCTTCGTTCGCATCGAGGGCTCGTAAGAGTGGCCAAGGTTGATCACCGCATCACTTGCTTGTTGTGTTTCCAGCTGGGTTTCCGGTCAAGTTTCTTGCTTGGTTTCCAGTCGAGTTTCTGGTTGGGCTTCCGGTCAAGCTTTTGGTTGGACTTCCAACAGGGCTTCCGACTGGGCTTCCCGTTAGCGACACCATCTCCAAATATGGAGGGAAGGGTTCCGTCTCCGAAGGCTCACCCCTCTCACTGATGGTGTCGAGAGCAGGACCGGGGCGGGCTTCGGGTTCGCACACGGCACATCCGCCCTCGGGATGCTCACCAGGCGCGACAACGGCTGGGGTCAGTCGGACTTTAGGGGCGAGGCGTTGGGTTAGCCATGCTACATCTTCTTGCTTCAGGTTTCGGATGTGCTCGATGATGCCCTCGGCGTAGATCTCGAAGTCCTCCGCCTGCAGTAGGAGCTTTTCCTCAGACTTCTTGAGCTCCACAACCGCGTTAGAGTAGAGGGCCTCGTACTTCCGCGCCTTGGTGATTAGCGCGCGACGGTGGCAGAAGAGGTAAACGGAGGCGCCGAGGGTGAGGAGAAGAAGAACACCGGCGATTATGAGAAGGACTTTCATCCAGAGGTCGTTGTCGGCTTTCGAGGAGTCGCTGACGGCGATGGAGGTAGACGAGGCGGAAGAGGTGGGAGAAAGGGGCGAAGGCTGGGAGGTGGTGATGGGAGCCATTTTGCAACGAAAAGAGTGGCTCTATCTGCTGGTAGTTAGTGTGCTGTTCTGAAAATGTTACCTCTATTCGACCTGGAGTGTCAAAGGGGATCCAGGGAAGCGGGGAGTCGATGTCAGAGGTAGGCTTGGTAGGTCGAGATTGAAGAAAATAGGAGAGAGCCCCAGTTGAAGGGCCTTATATGTCTGTGTAAAGGTGTCGTTGCCCTTTGTTCTAGCACGGCTATTGAACACACAGGTATACAGTGTTAATTTGGCGGGTGTGGCAATGACATTGTTCGCTGTTCAGGCTAGGACAAAGTTGAACAAGGGACATCGTTTCTCGAGATTTGCGTCGATAGCTGCGCAGTTGCATGGCTTCGTTTTCGACTGCTTTGGGGGACTTGTTGTGGAGTGTTGTGTCATATCGCAGTCGACGGTTCGGGAGTGAGAGCCTGTTGTTTCGGTATCGTGAGTTTGACATGGAAGATCAAGGGGCACTGAACATAGAGAGGACTACTCAACCATCGATATACTTCTTTAAGTTGATAGTAGATGGCTAGTTGCAATTTTCGCGCCGGGTGGGCAGGATGAGGACTTCGTCCCTCTGGAAAAGGGGGTTTGGAGACACCAGCCAGAGGGCCAGAGCCGTGTTAGTTGACCAGATTTGAAGTTTGGATTTCGGCAGACGAAAGTGCCGTAGGAAGAGGTCTAGACTTCAGTAGTTTGATGCAGAGAGTAGGAGTTATCGCTTCGCGAGGCGGCTCTGTTGGACACGGTTTCCTGGAAACGAGGCTGTGAGGGAGGCCGCCGTCCGTGGGCCACGGCCCACGGGTCGCGGCCAGGCTGGCAGCGGCGCATCATGACAAAGGAGCACAAGAAATTGGACAAAGATACATGAACATGAAATCAATATCTCCTTCTTCGCCGCGTATTAGCTCCGGCCTCGTTTATTCACAAGGAGAAAGAGTTGAATCTTACGCGTTGGTGATTGAAACTCTTTGAGTCCCAAATAGGCAATGCCCGCATAGATGCCATAGAGTTGCAACTTCAGCTGCAGCCACATACCCCTGCAAATGAAATAGGTGACATGACTATACGTCAGTGTCTCATGGCCGAATTTTTCTTTCGAATATATTCGTCCTGCGTGGAAACCGAAAGAATCCAGGGGAGATTACCCTACGCAATTGTGAGGCTGCGAGCGGCCGTTGTGCAGGGAAGATGTCCTAAAAGGGTGTGGTGCATGCCCAACACACCGGCATGGATGTTTGAGGGAGCTGATGGTGAGTTGTTGCAGAGTTTTCTTCTCCTCTTCCTCTCTTCCTTCCTCTCTTCCGCTTTTCCTCTCTGTCGGTTCGAGATCATCGGTGCGTTGGCCGGCCGGGCCCCTGGGGAACAGACTGGTTCAAGAACACTACACAACAGGGTGTACGCCACGCATACGCCACCGCATACATCCGCATACATCCATGTATACATCCATGGATATATGTATTTTACTGATTGTATTCTGGTAGAACCTGGTCTCCTGGAGTCGAGTGCCAGGGACCGGGGCGAGCTCAATTCTGAGTGCATGTACTCGTAAGGCGGTCAAGGCATAGAGAAGATACGAAAAGGGTGGCCGTGCAGAGGGTACATAGACCACGTACCGCCACACCATCGATCATAATATCGATTGAGTGACCAATGACAGAAGACAACATAGGTCTCAGCGGCTAGCTCTTACACCACTGTCCCTCGCTACAATAGGAAATGCTATCGAATTCTGTCAAATTTCCCAAACGGGCGCAAGCTCAGTAGAACCATGCACTTAGATGAGTTGGACGGTCACAAGGCCCTGACGGCGGGCACGGTAACACAAGCTGTGGAAACTGATCATCCCTAGTAGCGACGCTCACGGCCCCTGATCCTTCGTGGTCGACCTCAGCTCCGTTGTGAAGAAGTATAGACTAGTTTTGCAGACCCAGGGGTGTCCTGCACGCCCGGGGCATCGACGATCGAAGTCACCAACTTCAAAGTGCGCCATCGTGATCTTGCAGGTGGCCGGCTTTGGTCGTCCGGAAGTTGGTCTTTGGACATGTCCCATTCTGTAGTTCATGCGCTGGTCGCGACGCGCCCTTGATGACTAGGTAGCTGGGTAAGGCGTGCTTAGTCTTGTTATCTCGAGTTTACACGCATAGTGATGCAGGGCAAAGACTCGCCAAGGTCGCGTTGGTATCTGCAACGCTTTCCTTGCCTTGTCTTCATATTCTCTTGCGCATATATATAGTTGCGTCGTGTGGCCTTGGACCATTGACTTTCTGCAAGGCACTTGTCGAACTACATTGATTCTTTAGTTATAATATTTTACTCACCGGCTTCGTTTTTAAGATCAAGACTAAGATGCCGCAGAGTACTACGTCGTCGACGGATGTCAATCTGAGCCAGGATTGCCAGTAAGTACATCTACGTTGTTTTTATTCGCTTTAAGAACCCACACTGACACCCTAACCACCAGATGCTGTGTTTCGAAACCTCGTTCGGATGAAAAAGCCTCTCTCGGAAACGCGTCCATCCAAACATACCTACAAGACGACGGAGAGGCGTATAAGGCTTGGGAATGCCAGGCTCCGGCTCAAGACAAGACGAATGGAGATGGAAACAGGAAAGGTAGCAAAGGTTCCACCTTCAACAAGAGGGCTTGCTAGATTTGATCATTGCCTGAGATGTTCTTTTATCGGTTAAGGGCCTACAAAATGTGACAAGTTCGGGAACATGGCATGACACTTCGGAAAGGATATGAGTTATGCAAAGACTGGAGTAGTACTTTGAAGTTGTGATACGAAGATAATACGAAGTTGAAGGTACAAATAGTTGTCAATCCATAAATGCAATCTGGCCATGATCGTTGGGAACTCGCATCGCGGAGTGCCGACGATACGATTGAACGTGAGCACCTACTGTGGTTGATAGAACTTAGACTAAGGTGTACGGAATTCGAACACTATGTATGAAGTAAATACTAGTTAAAGACGTCAGACTAAGATAGATAACCTAATAAGCAATTTGTGACCAGGGACTTGAAAGATGGCCGAATCAGGGTGTGAGCGTATGGATCCAGTACATGTAGAAGGGCTGGCCGCGGGTCTAGCGCGTGCGTTGCCCTGGCATGAAATGCCACTGGAAACATGACTAGGGCTAGGATCTATACTAAGTATGATGCAAAGAAGGCGTACAAGGCGTCCAACTGGCGTGCTCATAGCCTCAAATGTCATTTCCCCGGGCAATCTGTCAACGTTAGCAGATTGTCGAGCAACAACGCGCCCTTCCTTGTTGGTTTTAGCTCAGGCGGCCCGGAGCTACACGAAGATCGTCGCTTTAAGTCACGGAGTATGTACATGTTGTGCAGCACTAGACTGTAGTCAGTCGGAGTCGCTTCCGGGCGCGAAACCACGCCACCAGATCCTCGCCTTGCGGCAACGGGGTCGCGGGTTGTGTGGGGCCTCCAGCCACTTCTCCAAGGCTACGAGGCCATGGCATCCAATGGCAATGGCATCACGAAAGTAACTCACGTAAACATCAACCAGCGCATCAAGACGAACGGCTGGGAATCCGGACCCGACCAGCTACAAGCTGACTTCTGTTGCCGCTGTCCATGGACGACTACGACGAGTACAAGGGCACAAGACAAGTGGACTGCAGGGGCAGGGGGCTGGCCATCCTCCAAGTTTCCACCCCGGGGAACGGAAATGACCGCGAAAATGTGAGGTCAGCCATGGCATCGGTATCCGGGTATACTGCACGGCCTCTTTCAGTACAGAAACGGGACCACCAACATGTATTCAACGACCATGTTACCCCAGGTGGTAGGGTCGCAGACCTGTCGCCTGCAGGGGGACTTCAACAAGTGCATGGTGCGTAACTCTCGAAGATCCGCTTAACCTGTCAGCCGCGGTGTCATTCAGTCCGTCGGCCGGGGTCTCTCTGAGATATTCCTCGGAGGGCGAGTGCAAGTCCCATGATCCGACCCGTGGCTGCCATCCCGGCGCAGTACCATACATGATGTTGCCGAGCCGAGACCTTTTGGTCCAACCGTCAGATATCTGCAAGCCCATTTCGAATCCATGTTGGTATCAGCCTTTCGAGACCACCCCGGTTAATACGTCTGTGACATAGCCCCATGCAAGCGTTCGGATAGTAGGGCAGAGCCAGCCCAGCCTTCTCACCGTCCCCGGGCTTGGGTTGCAGAATTGTAATTTGCCGTGCCGGAACCCTTTGTCCGTCTACCACCGCCAGCATCTTGGGGCCGGCTTTGGAACTGCGATCTCTCAGTCATGGGTTTGGGGGCGATCTGATGACTTGATGCTACTACTGGCTCCAATGGTTCAACCCCTCCTCGCCCCTGTCCTTTGTCTCCAACAGTCTTAAGTCTGTTGACGACTGCCGCGGTGCCACCCAGGTCGGCTGCAACCGCGAGATGTGGACTGGCCACATGGCACAGGGGTTGCTTGCCCAGCAAAACTGCGAACTCGTTACAATGTGCAATAGTCCTGGACAGGGAGGTTCGCTCGCTGTGGCGGTAAAGTTTCTGCTCAAACCAACAGCCTGCTGCTTAGCTGATTCGCCACCTTTTCCTCGAGTGAACCTCAGGGAATTTTCCGACGAATCTGGTACATAGATGAGAAGGAGAGATAGGATCCTCCCCGCGGAGTCATCATTGCGAATGACTTGACGGCATGTGGTGGAGGGCGCAGTTTTCGACTTACACAGCAGTCAGCGAGTCAGGGGCTAGCTCCTTCGTCCGTGTTTTTGGACATTCAAAAGCCAAGAAACTGGCGCGTATCCACACAACTTCCGGCATTAGCTCTCCACTGCATCGAGGTGAAGCCGGTGTGGGAACGAGGCGAGTGGAGGCTTCCCCGTAGCCACTGGAATGTTGGCCCGAGACCAGACCATAAACTCACTTGAGCACAGCGCCCGCGTCTCAATCTTGCTCCCGACGACGGATGGCGTCCCGAGTCGATACCACGGGGCACTCGTGCCGGCGAGGTGATCCGCTGGTGGGCTAGCTTTGTTCTCTCATACTTCACGGTTCTACTGTAGAGGGCTGGAGCTCATGCGGCAGATGGCCACATGTACTCTGGTCCATAGACGAGGTACGAAAAGGTTGCTGAATGAACACAACCTTCAGGGGTCCCTCAGCCCTCTCTGGGAAGAACGGGCGCTCGCTCTGCAGCCCCAGATGACAGGGTACAGTGACTTCGCAGGGCCCTCCTGGAGTCATGGGCAAGGAGAGATCGAGGCAGACCAAGGCCTCGGGGTGGGCGGGTACGTATCTGTGGTATCTACGGCTTTTCAGGCCGTCCAACAAGCCCGAGCGCCTTTCTACATCTTCCCTCGCCGTGTCTTGTGCTTTCTATTCTCTTTCCTCCTTGCCAGTGCAGTTTCTGTATCATGTTTTCTCTTTTCTCGCCTTGCTTTCTGCACTGCTGGCGCCTACGCCTCTCCAGACAGCATGCGATGCAGTGGCAGATGCACCCTACTCTTCACCATGTTCAGGACGGTACGAGCCCCTTGCTGGATGCTGCAGGTGTTTCCCAGGACGATGTTCAGGTCAAATTGGAGGTCATGCATCATGGCACTGCTGGCAGACTGTTCAGATTGATATCAACCATGGATATATAAAGTGTCCATCGATGCCAATATCAGAGCATTCACTCACGGAAACAACTTGTCTACCCTCTTCGCTGGCCCCTATCGACTCTACGACAACTTTGAAAGCTCTTGAGTTCAAATTTCCTCGAACAACCCGCCGGGCCCACGCCGACTAACGCGACACTGGACGATGGTTGCGGCTAAGACGTGTTCAATCCCACAGTAAGCTCCTCCGAACCATCACCGATTATGACTCGTCGTGCGTTGAAGCTGGCTTGAAGTCTTCTAGCTCTGATTTGTTTGCGAGTTCCATTCTTCCGTTTCCTCCGCTAACAACTAACTACACAGAGAGGGAAACCAGCATCCTTCCGACACCCCCCTATCACGAGCGGGAGACCATTCCATCTCCATAAACCGTTACATCTACTCGGCCGACGACCCCATCAATGCGAAGCTGCAGAACGAGCTTCGCTCGCCCCTTACGGCCTTCTACCGAGGGCAGGCGAATGCCCCTAAATTTATTCTCGTACAGGCGCCTTGCAACAAGAACGAAGAATCTCCTGACTCTCCCACGGTCGCTCAATCGGCCCTCCTGGTTGGAGTCGGCACCCGTTTCAACGGCGGTGGTGTACTCTAATGACGGCTGGCACGCCGGCTGCCACCCTGAAGCCCACACCAGAGAATTACTGAGACCACCAGTAAGTAGGCTGACGAACTCTCCGACCGGCTATCTTGCAAGTCTCCAGCACTAAAGCCATACCAAGTCAACAGTTCTGGGGCGAACATGCACCCCGAAACCTATCCCCGTCGATGACCTGGCGAGGTAGCCTTCGACCCTTGACGACGCCCCTAGGCCGACCATCCAAGACGAACGTGTGTGGTCACCAAACGCTTCAGCACTTTTTCGGTAACTGGAAATAAACTTATTGGCGTGGAACTTGAGATCGAACGAAACAATTTCAGCCATGGGTTCAATAACGTCTAAGTAACAGTATTTGGCATACGTGTTACAGCAAGCTCGACTTTGTTAGTGAGCTAGGCCAATATCAAGTCTTCAGAAAGGTTGCTTAGAAGAATCTCGATAATGGAACAATCTTATAATGCCGAATAGTCTGAAAGGAGGAAGTTGACGAGGATGATGAGTGGAACTTGGTCAATTTATCAGGATCATCGTGTGTACAAGACCATGGTTATGTTGATATAGTGATATGACTGCTTCTTCCAAACTTCATGAGCTTAACTGTTTGGAAGTTGGGACTCTTCCTATTTGCCTGAAGGTTCCGTTAGTGAGTCTGTTTAACAGCTGTCATTGGCCACAATGCCCTTGAACCCCCTAGAGAGTGATGACAGTAAAAAGTTCATGTTTTAAGGGGAGATTGTAATATTGAATATCATCGCCTCGGGATTCTGGCATTCGAACCAGAAAATATCAGACTAAGATCTATAGTGACATACTGACAGTTGAACTTCGTCTACTAAATGCTACTTAGGTAGATAAGGTAGGTGCTTGATCAGCTACTAATTATAACCTCATAGTGCTTTGATGTTAACTTTTGGCATTGACCTTTGCGTCTCCGAATTTCAATTTTAGAGAGAGCGAGGAGTATTATTCCTAGTGCAATATCATTAGTTATAATCCAATAGATTACTTAAACCTTTAATTCTGCATATCAGCTATAGCCAAACATGGAATTAGCAACTTCCTACCAGTGATTACTTCTTCTGAGTGCGAGTGACAGACGTGTTAACCTTAGTTGTATCAAGTTACCTTCTTAGTCTCTTTGCAGTATGCCAGGGGTTACAGCAAAACTAAAGCTTCTCACAGGGTGATATACGTAAACTAGCGAAGCTTGGACGCTAAAGCAGATGAACTGCGATATAAGCCTGCTATTTGCTCGACTTGAGATTTAGAGTTCTATGTTCGTGTGAGGGAACAGTTGATTGTGCCATTTGGTAACAGCAGAAACTTCCACGAGGATTGCAAATTTCTCTATGTTTCATAGGTTTTATTAGCTACGTTGTGTTTGCCCACTCGATGTATGGACTTCCCTCATGCTCGCTACTAACTAATTATCGTGATCATGCACGCCTTCGGCATAATTTTGGGAATAAAAAAAAATGATAAGGTAGGTTTATTCTGCTTGCTAATATTCCATACTAAATCCCAGCGTGCTATCCATAGAAGGAACAGGAATGCCATGCTGTGCATAGAAACGCGGGGATTGTTGATCACCCGCAAAAGGGAAGCGTTTTAGTGGCTGCCATTTCAGTATTTGGATGCACAGCAGGTAGGTACTGTAGCGCCGGGCCTTATCTTATCGGCAACGTCTAAAAATTAAAACTTTCTTGGATGCCCGTCCCCGCTAAAACATTCATGTCGCAAGACGTTTCACGACGAACGACTTCTCTTTAACTACACAATCCGACAGCATGCCGAAGCCACGGACGAAGCGAGGAGGCGCCGGCCGGGACGAGAAGAAGCGCAAACACCAAGACGAGGGTGAAACCCATTCCGCCGAATCGAAACGCCAACGAACGACCGAGGAGAATGGCGTCGACCTGGGGGACCAGCAAGAGAATGGCGCTGGCGAGACGGAATTCTTTGGCATGCTGGCCGAGGACGAACAGGAATACTTCCGCCGAGCAGACGAGCTACTCGAGCTGAATCAATTCCCTTCGACCGAGGAGCGGGACGTCTTTCTCGAGAACGTTTACAAGGAGGCCCAGGACAAGGAACTAAAGCTTGCCAGTAGCCAGTCTTGCTCGCGGCTGATGGAGAGGCTTATTCAATTGTCCAACACGTCGCAGAAGAAACGGCTTTTCGAAGCCTTTGGTGGCCATTTTCTCTCCCTGGTCCAGCACCGCTTTGCCAGTCACTGCTGCGAGGCGCTTTTCCTACGGTCAGCAGGTGTGATATCGCAGGAGTTGGCGGCTGGCCACAAACCTGACAAGAAGATGGTGGATGTGGGTGACTTTGTGCTGGACACCAAGCGAGCGGACGTGGAGACTCAAGATTCCGAGCCGCAAAAGCCTGAGGCGCCGATGGAGGAACTTTTCTTGGCTACGCTGGATGAGATGGAGGGCAGCTTGGGATTCCTGATCACTGATCGATTTGCGTCGCACACATTGCGAGTGCTCCTCATGGTTCTGTCCGGGCGACCGTTGGAGGACTCTTCCATGCGAACTCTGATGAAGAGTAAGAACAAGGAGAATATCACCGTAGCTGGAGCAACGGCAGCCGACGAGGCCAACCAGGGCTTGAGAGCTGTGCCGGAGTCATTCACATTGGCGACACGAAAGATCATCCAGGATTCTACGGCAGGAATGGACGCCACCAGCTTGAGGGTCTTGGCCAAGCATCCTATGGGCAACCCGACGCTACAGCTTCTCCTGGAATTGGACTTGACCGTCAACAAGAGCGAGCAGAAAGCCGAATCTGCGCAACCTACGCTATTGTTCCAGCTCCTTCCCGGGGCTCCTCAGTCTTTGAGCGACGGCGCATCAGAAGCTGCCGAGTTCGTCAACAGCATGATCTATGACCAGATCGGGTCTCGCTTGATCGAAACCCTCATTACACACTGCCCCGGCAAGATTTTCAAGGCTCTCAACAACAACATCTTCCTCCCCCGGATAGAAGGATACGCCCGAAATGACACCTCTTCTTACGCGGCCATCAGAGTGTTGAACCGACTGAGCAAGGAGGATCTCATGAAGGCTGTGGAGAAGATTACACCGACCACCCCCCAGCTGGTCACCAAATCAAGATTCAACGTCCTGAAGACACTGTTTGAGCGGTGCGCCGCGCGAGGAGCCCTTGACGAGATCAAGAAGCTCATGAAGGGGCTGAAGGAGGGATGCGGACCGGATCCGGATGACCTGATCACAGCGTTAGTCGGCTTCAAGAACGAAGAAAAGAAGAAGAAGGATGTGCAGCAGCTTTCGAAGAACGAATATGCTATCCAATCACACGGTTCGCAGTTACTCACTACACTGCTATCTATCCCTGGCCCTTCCAAAGGCGTCCAAGAATCACTTCTTGCTCTCCCGCCTCAACTCATTGTTCGACTCGCAACGACATCCATGCCCACCGTCACGATCCTCACCACGGCCCTCGCAACGCCATCCTCAAATCCCGCCTTCCACAAGTCTATCGTCAGCGCCATCCTCCCGCACATCCCCGAACTGGCCGTATCACAGTTCGGACACAACCTCCTCAACGCCATCGTCGAGGTTCCGAACAAGGGCAAGGAGCGCAGCGTGCCCTTCCACATGAAGGAGGTCATCATGTCGAAGCTTGGAGACAACGAAGGTGATCTGCGAGAGAGCTGGATGGGACGGAGTGTCTGGAGGAACTGGGGTGGCGATATGTGGAAGACGAAACGATATGACTGGAAGGTCTGGATCAGGGAGGTGGATGTCCTGCCAGAGGTGCCGGCGAAGGGAGCACGAGGTTTCGACAAGTCGAGGAAGGAAGACAATGGATGGCAGGCGAAGAAGGCCAGCGTCGTGAAAAAGGCGGACGAGTAGAAGAGCAAAGTGGTCGTGATACCCAGAGAGTTGAGTTCACGTTCGTATCACGGGGCAGTTTGGGTCTGCCCCAGCCGGTAAGGATATGTAGTGGGATAAGGGCGTACAAAGGAACAAGAAGAACATATTTATACCATGCCATACGTGTAAGTTTGTTCTATCTTTGATTCTCAAATGTGCCGCCCACTCAAGTAGTTATCCTGGATCACCAAGAAGCAACATGTTAGGATCCATACTTGAACATCCTTACGAGCCATGTTATGCATCATGTAATACCATATAACGTATATGCTCAAGGGGTAGAAAAATGTAATGAAATGAACCAAGATCACAACAGGGTACTTGGAGAAATACCTAGATATGCGTGCGAACAAGCTGACGGTTATCGTACGATTTAGCGATTATCACATCTGTATCATGTATCTGGGGCCGCCTGCCAGATACTCAATGCTCGTTTACGTTCAGTTTGAGATGAATGAAGTGTCCGTTTCACAGCTTGAGTGCGGTATTCAGTAGTCAAAACGTCAAGTGTAAATTTCGAAGGAGATGGTGGCTGTATTTGAACATGCGTGCCCATGATGCAGGGACGGAGCGGGTATCTGGCAAACTGTGAGTGCTGCTATCGCGAAGGCATTTCTAAACTGCGAGCTGCTTCATGTACCAGGCCTCTGAGGTGTGACATATATCAGTCCAGTGAGTGCCATATGAATATTTTGTGAGATGGGCTAGGTCATGAGCTACCGCAGAGAACATATGTTTGCTTGCATCTCATATCATACCGCTCTGCCTGCTTCTGAACAAAGACGGCCGATAATCGCTTGTTCTCTTTGCTTCCACGATCAAAATCGAAATGGGTATTCACTTGCCGTTTCAAAGTGTTTACTATCTTAGTATCTACTCCCTCCTCCTGGTGAAATTAACCCATTGTATGCAAATATTGTGTTCTCATGTGAGCTACACCTCACTGCTCTGTCACTTTCTTGCAGAACCGCCAACAACCCTCGCCAGCTGTCCATGTTTCCAATGCCAGCCCTGTATGACTATTAAACGAACACCTCGTTTCACAGCTCGCCGACAGCTGGCCTTGCACGCATATCGTTCACCTATCATGCCCCAGCGTTCGCAGCCAAGAGTCCACGCCCAGCTTTCCGGCCACTTGCTCACTCTCCATCTCGAGTATCCCGAAGCATCTAACTCGGCTGTCGACATGCCTCGCACTGGCTACGACTGCACCGGTATTCCTCCGGATGCACCGGGAGGTCAGGTCGCCGGCCGAGCTAGAGATAAGCGCCCAGGTGGCAGCACGCCGAGGGCTGGCACTCCGGATAACCAGCCTGACACGGCTTCTGAAGACATGGATATCACGCCGAGAGCAGCTCGACAGCCTACCAAAGACTCCGAGCATCAGGCTCGTACTTCCACTAGGTCGAACGAACCTCCAAGTTGTCCAGAGAGTAGAAGCTTCCACGAACACCACCGGGGAATCCCCGGCTTAGTCTTCGAGAGCCCAGCAACCTCCCGATTTGAGCAAGCCAGTCGACAGCTCAACTCTCCTGCTGCGTACATCAGCCCTCGGCCCACGCGGAGCCACCGGAGGAGGACCATCGTCCCAGACCCTTGGACGGGAACTTTCCCCCTTTCCATCCCGACAGCCTTGCGCTCCCCAGTTCCGACGGCCCGACGCTCTCCAGCCTCCGCAAGACAGGCTTTCTCCACCGGCCCACCGGTTCAACCCATGACTCCCCGCATCGCCGAGCGAGTGCCAGCAGGGGCAGAATCGCCCGTGAGAAGCTCCTATCCGTCCCCTCCGACGGCAGCGAACGATGGCGGTCCGTACTGGAGATTTCCGGCGCCCGTCCCACAGTGGAGGCCCAGCGAGGCGGAACAGGATACAGAAATGGGGAATTATCCGGGACAGCATTGATCTGGAACGAGTGCAACCTCGTGGTCGACGGCGGCTGTCCCGGAATAAGCTTGATGGACAGCCAGCCTTCTAGGCCGATACGAAAACCTCGTGGCCAAAAGGAAAGGCGCGCGGAGAAGCAAGCGGTGCAAAACTCTCTACTCGCTGGACTCAACGCCTTCGAACGGAAACCTTCCAGGGCCAGGGTCTACCCCAGAATTTGAGACGTAAGTGCGTGGCATGCTCGTGGTAGCTGTTGCTTCAACTCACCTTGTTCCAGGACTCACCTCGTTGGAGAACAGATTTGATTTGGCTGTGGCATTTGGCCGTCAAATATACTGGCGCCACGGATTGGGAGCTCGACACAGAACATGGGAATCCACAGGTAGTATGGTACCTAGCAGTAACAGCGATGAATACATCAGCTTCTGTACTTGCCCTTGTCCTTGTTCTTTGCTCGGGAGTCGTGCTCAGCTCAACGTATAATTACATACAGTGCCAAGTATGTCTCGGTGGCGATGTGATGCATGTTGAGGAATGGCTCAGCAGGTTTTAAGACATGACTTTTCACGGGAAACTCCGACAAAGGGAATTGATGGGAATAAAGGACCGTTATGGCGTCGGCCATAACCTAAGGGCCCTTGATTGCGAAGAACGTTGGGGACACGTTCCAGGGGTGGACTTCGTAACAAGGTAAATTCCGGCAGCCACGTTTCCTCCATGTCGACGTACGCTTCAAGAATAACAAGGAGAATTACACGAACACAAGAAATCCGGATTTCAAAATGAGATGATGTGATATTCCTTGCCCATGGGCTCGTCGAGTTTCGCGTGAGCCGTGCTCCGTACCGTACCTACCTCGAGCTCCAACACAGCTTTGTGTTGAGAAGACGGCGAGGTCCAGCACTGCCTCCACAAAGCTTCAGACAACCTCGAGAGTGCCGCGGTATCCGAGATGAGGGATCCTCGAGGCTTGTGGCTTCTAGAGTAGTGATGTTTGCCGTGCAGAATCTTTCGCTTCGTAACGATGAAAAACATGACGAATCGGAACTATGCGAGGGTGGGCAAATCGAGTGAAGGGCGATACTTCGTGAACTGAGACGCTTGTCTTCATGCACTCGTCCAGAAGCGATGCAGTGAAAAACCTCAAGCAAGAATGAATACAGAGAATCCATGTGATGGATTGCTGCAGGAAGTTTCACAAGCACATGGTTTCGTCACTCGTAGATCACCTTATCGATCTGCGACAATAAGGCACGTTCGCCAATCGAGCAGAGTCCATCTTACCCAGATTGCCGAGCACGGAAATTCTCCATTGGGGTGGGCGAGATCATGGCCATCGAAACTCTAACGCCATCCACCGTGTCGGGTCTGGAGGAGGGCGGGAGAAGCAACCGATACTTGGGATTTCGAGGGGTGGGCCCCTGCAGATGGTGGCCCGACTCTTGACCAGGGACCTCTTTCGAGGTCGCGACTGTGAACCAAATGGCCGAGGTGATTGATATCAAGGGGACATTCTGATGTCATGGTTGCCGCGAGACATTTTGATGCAGCCCGTACTGCTAGTATCCATGGACCTAAGTAACGCGCTTGATAACAGTGGGCTTGGGCTTCAGTGGCCTGCACCGCGGGGATGGTAATCGGATCTGGTGACGGGCCTGTCAGGCACAAGGCTGAATAATCAATGGTCGCAATGTTCGTTGAGAATCTCCAGGTGCTGGGTCGTAGTCGTAAAGAGAAATCAAACTCCTCGATTCTCCGGATCATCCCCGTGTCGATCGTTAAAACGGAGGTGCAGGTCTAAGTCAAACCAGATCCAAGGACATCAGATGGATGCAGTGTCGGCAGTCGAAAGCGGATCTTGAGGCGGCGGCCGCCCGTGGAACTCGGGTCCTTTTCTAGGGCGCTTCGGCGCGTCCTTGACTAGGGCATCGGGGGCTGGAGATACGCCGACTTATTCGCCACACGATGATGTTTGTGTGAGATGTTGGCAGTGTACACAAATACTTTTTAGTGAGTGTCCAGGACCCATCGTTCAGCAATACTCCGTAGAGCGCGGGACCCAATCGTGCACCCGCGTTGGGAGTATGTCATCCCTCTGGACGGGAGGGGGGACTTCCAGTACGAAGTGCAAAGCACTGGCATGCGGGTTGAACAAAAACCCGGAATAGCTCCCACCAAAAACCGTCTCTTTTTGCGCTGATCGATTCCGGGTTATTTTTCGACCCGCTTGACTGGCAATAATTAGCAGCGATTCTCTCTCTGCGGTCTCTGGACCCTGGACGTGTGTCAGCATGCCCAGGTGCGATCGCGACACCTCGGGCTGAGGATGGGACGATGTTCATCGGATGTGGCTGGAGCCGGCATGAGGAAGATCGTCGCTTTAGACTGCACCCTGCCACGCACAGAGCAACCAGATCTGGAGGCGAATTGCCCTGCCTCTGGGTGACAAATACTGCAAGCTGGCGGTAGCTGTTGTGTAACGTCAAGTACCTGTGTGAATTGCATGCAACTGGAGCTCTCGTGATGGCTCGGTCAGTGTGGAGCGGAGAAAACACTCCGCCAGCAGACGACGCTCAATCAAACTCCTTGTTACTGTTCATTGATTGCAGGTTGCGCAGAGGTATGCAGTTCGAGCAAGCGATGCATGTGCAAATTGAAGTCGCTATTTGCCATTGCATTTCTGATTGTTGTTCTCTGCCGTCGCTGCGCTACGAGCGAAAATGCATCCTAGTAGGTTGCCAAGTTTCCAAGATAGCTGGCATGTGACAATATTGCATGTTCAAACTTCATGACAGAAACAAGATGAAGACGCTGGCTTGGGTTGTTGATGTTGTTATGGGCACTGCTTTTCTGTGAAATAATTTTCGTGTAGCTAACGTCTATTCTTCGCGGGGGGGTTCCAAAGACTTTGTGGGTGAAGCTGAAGAGAATCCGCCGTACATAGGAAGCAGTGGTGATGTCAACGAAGTGGCGAGAAGGGTAAGGGCAATTGGTTGATGGCATAAATTCCTTACCTAAGCCTCCTTAAGTGTAAGCGAGAACGAGGGCCCAGGGTCCTAGCATACCTCGGTAACAGTAACGTGATCACGCGAATTGCCATCTACAGTAGAGGATCGACGGAATAATGGGAGATCAGCATCTTAATCCTAGCAAAAAGGAAGAAAAAAAAGTTCAGCAATCCACGCCTGTGGGCGGAGCCAACTCCGAGCAGCACCGCCCACATGGTACAGTACCTTCGGGGCTCTGTGCCTGGCGTGTTGGATCGATGGGTTGCTGGGACTAGGTTCCTACTAGGATAGTCAGCGCGGGTCAATGGATGGACAATTTGAAAACAGATGATATTGAAGATTACCATCTCGAGGGGATCAGCAGGCTGAGCATGATGTCACATTGACAGCTTGAACCCTCTACAATGAGGATGAGCACGGCACGGCATGGTATGGAATCAACGGCTCCCGTCGCGCACCACCCACTCACTCAACTTCACTAATCAAGGCGAGCCATCCACAAGCACGTCTTTTTAGCCGCTCTTTTGGGCACGACCAATTCACAGGTAAAAGGGGAGCGAAGAAGGGGGGCGACTCACGAACACAACGGGAAGAATGCTTTGCGAGCCGGAGTTGACTCCGGGCCTCTCGGGTACCAGTACGTATGAATGTGTCCTGTTGAGACTCCTCAGTAGACTCCAGACCCCGAAGCGTGGTGCGTACAGTACGACTCCAACTTCCTTGATTTCGCGGCGGTGGCTCGCAGCTAACAAGGCGCCAAAAGGTGCTCACTCTGCCATCCACAGATCCATGCCAACGCAGCTTCCGCACTGCTAGACAGATTGCGGGGGTCTGTTGGCTCGCTGCATCTTTCTCTACTCAGCGGATCTCTTCCTCCGCCGTGCGAGGTCTGCGCTCGAGCTGAGCGTTTGGTCGTTTCTGGTCCGATTGTCACGTCCCGAGTCCTGGCCGTCGCATCGCCATCACTTCTCACAAGGGCATGGATCAAATCCCCGGGATGCGAGGCAAGGGCCGGCGGCCACAGGCGTGGAGGAGCTCGCGGGGGCCGCAGAGTGGGTGGTCCTACAGTATCACCATGTACGAGTTACCGCACCATGGCCGACCTAAAGCGCACATGGCGCTATCGAGGGCTACAGGAGCTCTCCCCCACTTGAAAACAGGCTGTCCTGAGCGGGCCCAGGCGGGACATGGGTCGGTGGGGTTCGACCGAGTGTTCTAGGCCTTTGGACTTGGGCTGGCGGTTCTTCTAGAGAGAATCACGACCACACGCAAGATATGGAACCGTGCCGTGTCATTATTGTTCATCGTTGTTGTCGAGCAACACACATACCGCAATGAGAGAGGCTGGAACAACATGGCCAACTCCGTCCGTCTCCGTGATGGTGGCCTGGGAGCTGAGGGCTCAATGGGCAGCTGGGGTCGGTAGTTGGCATGGAAAGTCTCTTTTCTTCTTCGTCTTGGCGGTACGTAGGTACCTGATTCTCTTCGCGGTTCTCTAGTCTCTACGGGGTTCTCTTTCGTTTTGATATCTCCGGTGAGCTCTGCTTTGCTCTGGACAACTATGGTTTAGCCTTTACACGGTAGCCCAAAGGTAAGGTAAGCGGAGTCCTTTTCTTATAGTAGAGAGACTTGACTGAGTACCATAGAGACACTGCTTCTCAACTTCCCAAGCTTCCTGTTCGAGGTATGCACCTTGGTACCATCTCAGGTATCCATTCCCATGCCGGCTCTTCCTTGCTAGCGCAGGCGACTCCTGGTTACCGTGTGCTGTACTATCAAGGCGGGGACACAGGCACATCTCGATGGCCGGGCCACAAGTGCCTCTGGCTGGCGCTAGCTCAGCTCCCTCCATCGAGATCGATCGTCATAGCTACATACGCCCGATCAAACGCGGTCCGCCGCTACGGCTTCTGCTGCCTTGATCTCGGGCTCGCTGATCGAACAGGCGCGGCCCGTACTGTACCAAATTTCACCAGCTTGATGCTTTTGACCCTGTTCTGCAGTATGTACAAGCCCCTCAACAAGCCCTCAAGCCCTCAAGCCCTGTATCATAACCATACTACTGTAGAAGTATCCCTGTACTCGCATCTCCCTTCTCCGTACGAAGCCTGTCATCCCCTTGTCGCTCGGGCTGTTGTCCCGTTGGCCCAGAGAGGCTCGGAGAAGCCCCTCCTCTCCCGTCTGTTTGCAACCGCTGCCCGTTTATAAGATGCCCACAACATCCCCGTTGCCACCCTGCCTCCTTTGATTTCCGTTGCAACTTATTATTATTCTTACTACCACTACTACTACCACCACCATCACCACCGTTGTCGATCCACGTCAACGTCGCGTTTAGCTTGCACCCCTGTACAACAACACCTACAGCCATTAGTTAACACAACCTTGGGACCAAGAAGCTTCCTGCCTTCCGCCATTTATAATTAAAATCACATTCGTCTTTGCACTGCCTGCCAGCGCCTTATTTGACTTCCCTGTGGTAACCTTCCGCCAAACCTACGCACCTTTTCTAGAACTTTGTCGAAGGATCTGAACCTACGTGTCGTCATCTATAAGAGAACCATTCCCAGACCACGACGCGATTCCTTCTAGCATCATGCCCAAGCGATCCCTCGATATTGGGAAGATGGACATGAACCTACAACGGGGACCTCCACGAAAGGTGTGTACTTCCCCCCTCCCTCTACCGTTTATTAGTATTACAGTTTTAACTAACGAAGTTACCAACAGACAGAGAGGTCCCACGAAGAGAACCAAGAGAGAGCTTACATCGCCGCGAGCCGGCGAGCCGACCGGAGCATAGAAGCCCGGGTTCAATCGGCTCGCATGGCTAGCGACATCCACAAGAAACGAACTGGCAAGGCCTTCCGCATCACTGAGGAGATTGTGATGAAGGAGGAGATGTACGAGGAAGAGGATGATGGCTTTCCGAGATCATATCGATTACTGGGCCCGCACATGCAAACGGCCTCTCCACAGATGAACTCCCGTGTCGAAGCATATCTCTCCAACCGTGTGGCTATGTCGGCCTTCATGTCAGCCACCGATGACGATTGGCGTGGAAACGCCGTAAACCGTGCTTTCGCCGAGATGTTCCCCAATGCTCAGCAGCAGGCTGAAAGCATGTCTCAGACGTGGCAGCAACCGCCTGCACCACCACCACCACGCCACGCGAGAATGGAGAAACGCCTCCAAAGTGTACCTGATTTGAACTTCAACACCACCTACCAGCCCACCGACTACGACCAATCCAACAACCACATCGGCCGAGTCCACTCCTTCTCCGGCCCATCCTCCAGCGAGTCCTCACACAACTCATACATGTCTCCCCCTGCGTTGACCCCCGGGACACAGTCGGGAACACCCCATTCGCAGGCATCGCCTTACTTCGCGAGCATGCCTGCAGACTTCGGCACGGAGGGTTCCGCCTTCACTGCTGAGCTTCCTGCTGAGGCAAAGATGCTGATGCAGGGCATGAACGTACCAGATGAACTATCTCACCTCACCGAGTGGTCCCCGGATTCCCTATACAACTTATACGATAATGGCAAGGACGGCAAGTTGAATGCACAGAACACAGACCCTGCTTTCTTTTCTAAGCACATCGACGTCCACCAGCAGTGGGATCCTTCCTGCGAACTTAATGATCAGGATGTCTTGACGCCCATGAATGGTGGAGAAGAGCCTTCCTGGGACTCTTTCATCAACGCCAATGCGTGGACCAACGAGCAAGATGCTTGTCCATGAATGGCAACCAGTTACGATCAATGACACGCGTCCAAGTGTCACGATGCTTACGACTTATCTCGGCTGTTTTGAGAAACTGAAAAGTTCTCCGGTATTGAACGAGGTGCGCAATATTTGATGCACTCTTTCTTCACCATTCGGCATACACGACAGGCGGGAGTTTGACACATTTACGAGCTTCTAGCCATTGTTTATCATGGAGCTCCGGAGTTAATCTGCTTTTTCAGTATCGCGAATCTTCTTATTAATACGGGATGGGCGACTGAGATTATTCCCTGGTGCAAAAGATATCCAAACGAGTAGGCCAGTACGGATGAGGATTTTGGCAAGGAAATATATAGCCGAACGATGTGGGACGGGAACAATGTGTTCCAACCGGAGTTTTGCTAGCCATTGCCTGCTTTGCGCAGGTCATGTATAAAAAGAACAGAAACCCCTCCAATCCAACAAACAAGATTTTGGAGCCCAAAATCATGTTTCATCATGCCGTACGTTCCCATGTGGCTTTCAATGTGGAAACGGAGTTTTCGTTATCCATTGACTTTTGGACCCGTGTCCTGCATAACTGCCTCCGTGTGGCAGTGACCCACTAGGAAAGATTCAATGTTATATCGTGTCGATTCTTCTCTCAATGAGATGATCATCTAGTCTACAAAAAGCTCTTGAAGTCTTTTACATAACATACTAGTAGTAACTTCCCACCGCGATAATAAGTTCCACGATCGACTACGTGGCATACTACTATCCTGGGTCACAGAGTGTAAAGAGGCCGACAGTATTTGGGGCAGTCGGAAGGATAGTGGCGCATAGATGCTACCAAAAAAGCCATGGGGAGAGGTGATGATTCAACGGACCGCAAAGCTGCTTCGAGTAGTTTATAAAAAGACACAAACCACGCCGAAATTTTCTTCGTACAACGTTGTGGTATTCGTATATGACACAGCACAACGTCGTGCAACCAAACTTCACGATCGCTGGACTTCCAAGCAATGGCATCTCTTATCTTTTGCCAAGCTGTCTCGATCTCGCCGTCTCAAAATGGCGTCAACGACCCCGTGGCTCGGAGGACGTGAGCTATTCATGGATGTGCTGGTTGCGGCTCCTTTCCGTGGTGTGGTTCCAAACATGTGCTCTGATGATTGGCTTCTTGGGTCTCGTCGTTGATAGGTATTCTTGGGCGCTCGAACGGGGATGTTGATAGAGGCCACGTTTTAGCCATGGCCTACTACTGGTAGAGTGTATCATTTCCCTTGATCGTGAACCTGGTCAGAAGGGCTTTTTGTCTTTTGTTACAGACTGAACATAGACTCCCGTCGTTTACCGTAAAGTACAAGACCCCTGATGCCAATTCACATTGACCTAGGCATAGGCAAAGCTATCTGCAAAGTAATTCCCGTGACTATAACATTCACACATATACACGTGATATTCCCTCCAGGGGCCCTGCCAAAGGCCGCCTGCAGCGAGCTCCCGCCTTCAGCATAATCCTATAACTATAATATTTATATATATATGATTTCCCTCTAGAGGCCCTGCTAAAAGCCGCCTATAATAAGCTCCCGCCTTTAATATAATATATATAATTATAAAGATTATAATATCCTCTTACTTATATTAATTACTTAAAAAAGAGATCTTATAAAAAAAAAAGATACTTATAATATAAATTAAACCCTAACCTTTATAAATTTCTTATTTTAAGCTTACTTATAAATATAAGGTATTATAATATTATTATAAATAATATATAAGGCCTTATTCTTATATAAATTTAGGTTTATAATATTCTTAATTAATTAAAATAGTAAAAGAATAATATTAAGCCTAGAAATTATATGTAATTTATAAGGTATAAATATAATAGAGCTAGATCTATTAACCTAGTTACCTTAAATTATAATACTAATTTCTAAACTATTATTTATTAATAGAATATACTTATAGCCTATAAAATAAAAGATTAGTTCCTTAAGAATAGGCAAGGGAACCTAAAGTTAGCTATAATACCTGAATATAGTAAAGGACTTAAGGGGCAGCTTAAAGTTAAGTATAGTTATTATAGTAAAGGCTGCCCCCTTAACTACTAGACTATACTATCTCTATAATATATTTATTTATATTAAATACTAAAGTTAATATACTTAAGGTATATAAAGCTATTAGTAATAGTTATATAGTCTTATAATATTATAGGTATTATATTACTATAAGAATATATTTATAAAACCTCTTAAGCTATAACTTTACTATAAATAAGTATATAATTATATAATATTATAATAAGAGCTAAAATAACTAAGAAATATATTCTCTTTAATATTTTACTAGTTTATTATATAATAATAATCCGAGTAGCTTTTTATATATCTCTTAGTAGTAGCAGATCTAATAATATAAGAAGTATATATTCTAAGTTATTTAGGACTCTTAATCACTTTAATATTAGCTAAAAATAACCTAGAGATATCTCACTTTTATTAAAGCTATCTTAATATTAAAACCTAAGATTACTATATAATAACTAATAAAGATTACTAGTATATTAAGGGACCCTATAATCTTAAATCTAACTATTATAACTACTAATATAATAAGTATTAAAGTATTATAATATAATAGCAGCTATAGTAAAGAGTATTAGAGATTTATATAGTACTTAAGACTTAGATATTATTAGACTATACTATATAGAGACAGAGATTACTGCTATAACTTATTATAATTTAATCTCCTTCTAAGTAATTAGTTAAATTTAAGAACTTCTATACCTATTTTCTAGCCGCTATAACTACTAATATAATAAGTATTAAAGTGTTATAATATAATAGCGGCTATAATAAAGAATATTAAAGTTTTTTATTATTTATTTTCTAACTATTATAACCACTAATATAATAAGTATTAAAGTATTATAATAATAGCTATAGTAAAGAATATTAAAGATCTAATTACTATTAGACTATACTATAATTAAGGCTAATTAATGCAACTTATCTTATTTATTATTAATTGCAATCTTATAGAGCTAATATTATAGATAGTATATATTACTTAAGAAGTTATAGCAGAAGTGTTTTAGGATAGGTAATAACTTAGAGGAAATAGATAATATATAAAGATATAATATAAACATATAAAGATATAAAGATATAAAGATAAAGAGGATTAAATAGTTAGGGGGAAGGGAATTATTAAGAAGAGGCAGTAGAAAGCTTCTTCTTAATATAGCTACTTTTTCCTATCTTACCTTAGATATTTATATATTATAAGCTTTATTATATAAAGAGTATTATATTAATTTCTATATATAGTAGTAGTTATAATAAATATATATATCTTTCTCTATAGTAGTTTTATTATAATTATTATTTAACTCTTCTTCCTCTAAAAATCTACTAATCCAGTTACTTTTTTTAGTTTTACTTAACTACTCTTATATTAAAATCCTCTTATATATTATATTGCGCTCTTCTTTATCTTATTTAGCTTAATTTAAATAAGCACCTTATATATTTTATAGTCTAGATTAATCTTGCCCCTAAAACTCTATTTATTAAGAAGGTAGTTAAACTTAAGTATCCTAAGAAAGGCCTATATATCTTTTTCTTTAACTATCTTTATATTAAATATATATAGCTATTATAAAGCATATAATACCTCTAGAGCTTAGTATAATATATTAATCTATTTTAGTCCAGTCTTAGAATTAGTTGCTAAAGTAATTATATTAAGATTAAAAGGCATATTAAATATAATACTTTAGAGAATCTTAATATATAAGATAGTGATATAAGTTAAACTAGTTAAAAAGTCCTTTTAAAATATATTAGTAATAGCCTAATTAAGTATTATTTCTTAAGACTTATAGATTATAATATTATATATAATAGTAAGTAGAAACTACTTATAACTATATAGATTAATGCCTATAATATACTCCTAGTTTAAGTAAAAGATTAGTATAATAGTAGGCTTTTTAAGATTATAAGCCAGCCTAATATACTTATTAAACTTAATTATAATAATCTTAGGAGCCTTATTATAAGAATTAATTATAGAGCTAGATATACCTTCCTCCTAGGAAATATCTTTAACTAGCCCTATTACTCTATTAACCAGGCTAATAATAGTCTAAATATTCTCTATAAGCATCACCTAAGCTCTAATATAGATAGGAATTATCTTATATAGATTACCTACTAATTAGGTATTAGTATTATAACTAAAGGTATTACTATAAATAGCTTTAACCTATATAACAGGTTACTGCAGGAGTTTTATATAATTATAGTTATAATCGCAAACTTACTAATTAATAGAGTAAATATAAATAGTATAAGTAAAGGAGTTTATTTCTTTAATTAAAAGCTAACTTTAGGTTTATATATAAAATAAGCGCTAATTATTAATAATTAGTTTTCTATATTAAAGGCCTTAAAGAGCAGTCTAAAAAGGCACTTAATTATTACCTTATTAATAGATAACTTATTAAAGCTTAATTATAATCTTAAACTTATAATAAGCATTATAATTAGCTTACTTAATAGCATTTTATAGCTAATTAATAGTAAAAAGTGGCTTCTTAAAGATAGATAGGAATTAATAGAAGTCTCTAAGTAAAAGTATATTTCTTTCTCTAAAGTATTTATTATTATAAAAAGAGAAGATCTATTAAAGATATAAATTAATAGAATATAATATGCATAGTCTAATTATTAACTTTTTATTAAGTATAATATATTAAACATTCTATATCTTAATTTAAAAACTACTTAGCTTACTACTTAAAAGAGATAGTAATAAGGTTATCTACTTTAATATAAAGAGATATAATATTAAATATATTATTATCCTACTAATAGTATTAGTAATAATTCTAATAAGAGTAGCCTAAGTAATATAATTAGGTTAATGCTAGTTAAAAGTAAAAGAAAGAGCCTAAATAATAAAAGACTTTTTAATACCACTCTGGCTATTAACTTAAAGAAATAGAGGAAATAATTACTAAGTATTAGAGTTAAGTATCTGCTTAAAATATATAATAAACTAGTTAAAAACCAAGTATTACTTAGGATTAAGAGATTTAATTATCTTCTTATTAATAACTGCCTTAGCTTACTATAGGTTATACTGCTTAAGATTCTTCTAATATTCCCTTTTTTAAACTAAGAGATTTAGATACTTATTAATATATAAGTCCTAATTAAAGGTATTATTAATATCGCGATTTTTAAGGAGTTTAACTTTATTACTTTCTAACTATTAATTAGGCAATTAAGCAGTAAGCTCCTGCTAATTCTTAGGGTAAAGCTTATTTTTATTATAAAAGTCTTTCTTAAAAAGGTCTTCCTATAGTAGTAGTAATTCTTTAAAGTAATTATTTAAATATGCTTTAATATATACTTCCTAATAATATATATATATAGTAGTATATATCTTAAAGTCTATATCTTTAATAGTTAGTAGCTTATTATAGCTAATATATAAGTAATATAATATAAGCTTAATATAGTAATAGTTCTTAAACTAATTAGACTTAATAATACCTTTATATTAAGAAAAGTAGTTTAATATATAATTATATACTTATAAGAATTTACGCTATTAATTAGGCTGCTTTAAGAAGTTAAAGCATATTAGAAAATAGAAGTAAGTTTAATCTTTAAATTTAGAAGGGTAATTCAGATATTTCTAATATTAATTCTTTACTTAGCGGACTTTCTTATTACCTTAAGCAGGAATAAAGTCAGCCTGCTATTAATTCTTAGGTATTTAATAGTCTATATTTTATATAATATATATATCTTATTATAAATTAAAGTTTAGAAGTAGGTATTATACTTCCTATATTAACTAGTCTCTCTTAATTATAAGTCTATTTATAAATTTAGCTATAAAGCTAACTATCTTATAATTAGTATTAATATAAGAGAGAAGAGCCTTTATAATATCTTAGTAGCTTATAAACTGCTTTTTAACTTTACTATAATACTTAGTAATATAATTAATAATAGCATATATACTTATATAAGAGGAGGTATTAATATTTATAAGCTAAGACAGAACTATTATTTAATTAAAGTTATTTAAGCTAGTATTATTATAAGTATTATTAAATACTAAGAACTAAGGATTAAGCTGTTATATAATAATTAGACTCTTATATATTAGTTATAGGAAGTAGAAGTGATATATTATCTTATTAAAGAGGCTTCTATTAGTAAGTTATTAATATTACTAATAGTAAGGGCTGCTATATATATAATACTAGACTTAATTAACTATATTAGTAAAGTCCTAAAAGTTAGGGTTTATAATAAAAGTAATTAACAGGTTAAAGTTATATTACTAGCTTACTTACTTAAAATAAGAGTTATATATAGAGATATAACCTCCTTAAAAACAGATAAAATCCTATTTTATCTTATTAAAAGTTAATATAGTGCTTAGTAAGTCTTTTATTTAAAAGAAACTATAAGTATAAGTACTACTATAAGCCTACTATTTATATTAAAACTAGTAGTTAGTCACTTTAAACTTAGCTAAAATAATATACTTTAAAAAGCTCTAAAAGTATATATTAAAATAATATATAGTAATATATAGATTTTCCTAGAGGTTCTTTCTTATAATAGCTGCCTTTATATAATTATCTGCTGCCTTCTATTCTTTATATTAAGGCATATATTTCTAAAGAGAATCCTAGTAAAGATTAGTAGCTAATAATATAAGAAAGATTCTAGGGCAACTAAGGCTATAAATATAAGCTTTAAGTTAATAATACTAGCTATCTTAGAATATATAAGTACTATAGAGACTATTAGAATAATAGATAATTAAGTTAAGTAGAGACTATATCTTATTAATATTAAACTTAAAGATAAGCTTAAGTTATTAAATATTAACTAATTAATAATAATTATTCTTTTTAATAAAATATATACTATATTAATTAACTTATTATCTTATAAGAGTATTAAAGCAGATATAGAGGAAGATAGGATGCTAAGCAAATCATCTATCTTTAAACTTTATTAAATAATTAATATAGTTACTATATATAATATTTTATATATAGGGCTTAATAAAGTCTCCCTCTTTATTAGGAAAAAGATAAGAAAAGACTAGAGATAATAATGCCTAAGACTAATTAAACTTATTAAGAGAAGTGCTATATATATATAGTAACTTAATAAAGCCTTACTAAGATATAAGCTAAAAAGGCACTTATTTATTAGCAGATTATAGTTATCTAAGTATTTAATTATATAAAGCAGAAAGCTCCTATTATTAGGTAAAAAAGTTAGGTATTACTATACTATCCTATAGTTCCTTAAGGATATTATTATTAGCCAGGTTATTCTTAATATTAACTATATTTATAAACTCTATAATAAGCTAATTAATAATACTAGCATCCTTAGGCAGTTAGCTAAGATACTTCTTATTAATAATAATATTATAATATCTAAAATAATATTACTAAAGATATTTAAGCCAGATATAAATACACTTATATTATATATAAAATTAAGCGCAGAATTATTATATTATATAAGGCTATATAGCCTAATTAATAGGCTTTAAAATAATAATATCTAAGTCTGCAGGTAAAAAGAGTAGCTATCTATAAATAGCGCTAATATTCTTAAGAAAGTGACAGATATACCTGCAATACTTATACTATTAACTATAATATATAAAGACTTATATATAGATATATACCCTTATAATAAGCATTTCTTTAGTCTAAAAGAGCTTTAGAAGATAATTAGAGACTAATCTAAGGTCTAGATTATTATTATAACTCTAGAAATATAATTGCCCTTCTTAATACTAATTTTATATAAGATAACTACTTAGAATAGCATCCTATTAATAGTAAGAATAGTAAATATTATTCTTAATATTAAGATTAAACTATTTAACCTTATAATAAGAGTAATACTCTATAATATATAACTTTATATTAGTTTGCTACTTAGTAATAAGCTTTTAATTATAATTAGTAAGGTATTTATTATTAAGATTACTAGTAAAGAATAGTTTAGGCAGTATTAAATATTTATCTACTTTATTAATAATCTTAGTAAATTAGGAGATAATTTGCTACTATTGCTACTATTGCTGCTAGTAATATTAAGAGTTATATAAGAAGTCTAAGCCCTAAGAAAGTGATATATTAAGATTAGAGCTAGCAATAAAAGAGGGCGGCGCTGAGCTATTATTATTAAGGTTATACTTATATTAATAATTACTATAATAGGCTTATTTACTACTAGTAGTTATTATAAAATCCTAATAAAGAAAGGAATATTAGTAAGAAATATAGACCTTATCTTAAGTACTTAGATCTTAGTTATTATTATTATTATCTTTAGTAGTATAATAAATATAAATACTTTATATACTATTATATATAATAAGCAGATATAGGATCCTATAGATCTTATAATAAAAGAAGTTATAATCACTACCGCCGCTACTATTAGCAATAAAAATATTATTATTACTACTAATATAAGATACTTAAGATAGGTTCTAGCTGCTATATAGTAAAATAAGAGTAAGGATTAGAGGTATTAGATTTAATTATTTATTAAAATAATACTAGACTTAGTTATTATAGTAAATAGATACTTATTAAATATTAATAATAAATAATAATAATAAATACTCTAAGTGATATACTTATAGAGCCTATACTTCTACTTTTATAGGTATATCTTATAAATATTAACTATAGTAAAAGAAGCTAATAGTATCTAATATTATATGCTAAAGCAAACTACTAATATAGCCAAGCCCACTTAAAGAAGAGCTGAGTTCTATTAGCTATAATATAAAAAGAGGTATATTTAGCTAAAGAAGCTGGCCTAATAGCGCTGCATTACTTAGGGTAGATTAGGCTTATAGTGCAAGAGAGAGAAAATAATAAGACTACTATTACTTAGAAGATTATATATTACTTATAGTTTGCTTATACCTAATTAATAATATTTAGTAGAGCTAAGTTAAGGCTTAAAACTATAGGAATATTATTAATAGAGAATAGAGCAACTTTAGAGAAATAACTTACTAATATATTAGCTATCTTATAGTATATTAGATACTTTTTTATATAGCTTTATTTGCCTCTTTTCTTACTAATAAACTTAGAGAGAGGTTTCTACTAGCTATAATATATATATTTCTAGCTCTAGCTAGTAATAATATTTAATATATTTATTAGAGGTATTAATCCTAGTCCTCTAAAAGAATCTAGCGGCAGGATTAGTAGAGCTACTGCTATAGCTGCTATATTAATAAATTATTAAGTAGTAGTAGAGAGATATAGACTTTATAATTAATTAATAATAAAAGATTAGGCAAATTAATTTATAGTATATATATATAGGCTTATTATTATTATTATTATAGAGAGTAATTTTTAAATTATTAGAAAATTAAGTAGGTATATAAGTATCTTATTATAGTAATAACTATATTTTATAAATATAACCTTTCCTAATTAGAATATAGTAATAGATTTTATTAATTATAGGGGGGGATTTATTTTTCCCCTTTAGGGGCCCTTATAGGAGGCTCTTGCCTATAGCGGGCTTTCTTACTTATAGTAGGCTTTTTACTTATAGCAGGCTTTTATTAATAATAACCTCTGGTGGCTCTCTAAAGGCCCTACTAGGGGTCCCTCTAGGGGCCCTGCTAGGGGCTGCCTACAGCGAGCTTCTTCTATTTATAGCGGATATCTTTTATAGCTATATATATCTTTATATATTATTTTTAAGTAAAGTAACTTATATTATTAATAAATTAATTATTAAAAAGTATTCTAAATCTGACTAATTACTAAAGAGTATTTTATAGACTAATTATATGCTAGCGCCATTTTGCAGGCCTTATTTTAGAGAGGCAAAGCTAGAAGCTATATTTCACTCACCTTCTTAATAGCTTTGCCTAATTAGTAGATATCGGATCTTGGGTAAAGACTTATTAGAACCAAAGATGCTTAATTAAAGTTTCATGAGGCATTTTCCAGCTTACGCGGGTGCCTTGCTATGCTCTATATGCACTATTCCTAAAAGACTCTAGCTTCTATCTCTAATATTGCGGACTTATTATATAAGACTTCTTTAGTTATTTTAGGGTGCCTTTTAATATTATATATAGTAGTTCCGTTCTAACACACCCCCCTAGATTTTGCCTTGAGGAAGATTTATAGATATTTGTTTTTAGTGTTTTATAACTTATACTATTATTTTAGCATTCCTTTTATTATTATTATTATAGACTATATTATTCTTATTATCCTTATGCGAATCGCCCCGCCTTATAGCTATAATTAATTATATTAGTAGACTTCTATAGCACTATTTATATTATATTAAGAGTAAATATATAAATAAATAGAAAGTAAATTATAACAAGCCTTAAAGCTGTTATTTGCAATGCCTTTAGACATATATAAATATCCTCTTTATTACTCTTATAGCTTTTCTCTTTTCTTTCTTCTTTATATCTCTTTGCATTTTATAAGTCTTTTTCTGCCTATAGTAGCATTCCTTAGTAATAGTTTCTATTAAGAATTAGCTTTTACTAATGCTCTATAATAGGAGATTTTTTTATTATTATATCCACTCCTATATAAGTCACTTTATACCTTATTTCCCTAATTTGGAACTTATTATCTAACTTTATATAGCTCTCCTAACACTACCGCTGCTAAAGCCGCCGCTAAGGCCGCCACTATTAAAACCATCGCCGCCCATATTACTGCCGCTGCTACTGCTAAGGCCGAGGCTAAAGCTACTGCCGCTGCCACTGCCGCTATTAAGCCCCTTATTAATTCCCCTATTAATACCCCTGCGAAGCCCCTCGTATCCTTTAAATAAGTCTTTTAAGAGTTATTTCTCTATTTTAAGACTTATTATATTAAGATTAAATAATAATTCCTTATCTAACCCCCCCCCCTCTAATAAAGAGAAAAGTCCTTATAAGTATCCTATTAAATAAGTATTCCTAAGCTTTATTTTTTAGTTTTAAGCCTTATTTTATAGTTTTAGAGTTCTAATCTTTATATATAGGTATTATAAGAAGTCAAATAATACTACTGCCTGCTATACTGCTGCTAAGGCTAAGTATAATACTATCTAGGCCGCTGCTACTATATAAGATCTCCTTATTTTAATCTTTTAAGGTTTATTTTACTAATTATAATAGCGCCCCTAAGCCTTATATTATTCTATATATAGTATACTTTTAGGCCACTTTAAGTAGCCTTAATATAAAGTCTAAAATAGGCTATTATTAGAATGCCTCTAGCTATAGTCACTGCTATAAGTAGTGCTCTTTTAATAGCTTCTATCTCCCTCTATAAGAAAGCTTATTTTTAGTATTTAAGACTTATTTACTAATTTTATATTATAGTTCTAAGGCATCTTTATTTATAATATTCTACTAATTAAACTATATCTAAAATAATAATATTAACTTAAAAATAAGTAGCTTTTATATTTCTATTTTTTAATTTAATACTTATTTCTAATATATTTGTAGGAAAAAGAGAAGTATTATATTACTATAAAGGTAGTGCTTTATAGCTATAAAAATAGAAGTTTCCCTGCAAGTAGTAATTCTTAGTTAGCATAAATAAAATCAGTTTAGTAGTTTTATAGCTTATTTTATAGTTTTTATTTTTATATTTTTATATCTAGGATTATATCAGCCTATAGGCCTAAGAATTAACTATTATTACTGCTGCTAATTTTCCCTCTTTATAATATAAATATGCTATTTAAGCTATATATCCTAAATTTAATACTTAATATTATAATTTTATTTAAATTTATAATTCCTTTAGGATCTCTTTAATTAATCATTCTTTAATAAGGTTATTTATATATTACTTTTATATGCATTCCTTAATATCCACCAGCCTAAGTTACTTATAACTTGCCTTTAGCTATGCGCCTTATAAAGCCTTTATTAGACTATTAGTAATAAGTTTTGCGCTTTATTTATAGAAAATAATAATCCTTTTCTTCTATATATACTTATGCAGCTAATAGTTATAGATATTAATATATTTTAGTTTTATCTATAACTTTTCAATTAGCTGTTCTAAAAGTCTAATTATTTATTAATTATTACAGATAAGATGCAAATCCGGACTTTTAAGCTTAATTCTAAGCTCTAATAGTAGTCACTACTAAAATAACTCTTCTTTTACTACTTATATAAGTGTAAGTAATTCTGCCTCTATTATTAAAATTATAATAGTATCTTACTTATTTACTTACCACCTAATTAAGCTGCTAAATAGTTTTATTATATAGGCTTGCAAACTCTTGCAATTAGCTATATTATTAGTAAAGGAGGCGTTACTATATATTTAAAACTTATCCCCTTTACTAAACTATAAAGCTAGAAAACAAGTTATATATAGGTAATTTAGCACTTAGTCTATTATTTTGTAATATATATTACTTAAGTTTTCTATAAATCTTACTAGTCTTAAGATAGTAAAGGCAATATCTAGTCTTATAATAACTACTATATATAGGATTAAACTAATAATTTTTTAATACTAGCTTATAGTTTCCTTTATTATAGTATTTTTATTATAAACAAGCTCTATTTTTATTATTAGACTCGCCTTTAGTATATCTGATTTTTATAGCTTATATATCTTTTCTAAATAGATATTTTGCATAACCTAAATTAATTTCCTTTCTTAATCTCAGATAATTTCTATTCCTAAGAACTATTATAAGTTATCTCCCTCTATAAGCTTATACTTAGATTTTAGCACTTTAATTACCTCTTTTATTACTTATTAGTTCCCTTTTATATATATAATAATAATATTATTAATATAGAAGAATAGTAGAATCCTATTATATAAATAATAATATAATTTATAAGTAATTAGTTTAAAGTTAAGTTTTTAAAGTATATTTCTAAGCTCCTTTTATTATAATAGAGGCATAATATATAGTCTATAAAATGCCTTTTATAAAAGTAATATATTATCTTCTCCTTTAATATTCCTATATTTAGGAGGCAATTATATAAAAGTCTATAAGGGCAATTTAGTATTTATAAATATATTTACTATATTAAATTGCAGCATTTCTAAATTAAACCTTATTATAATTATAAGTAAGGTATAGAAGGATTTTCTTGCTAATATAGCTATATATATATTTTTTACTATTGCTTTCTACTACTAATTACCTTATATAATAAGTCTTATTTTATACTTATAAAGGTAGCTATACTTATTAAACTTATAAGTATATACCTATATATAGTTTAGTATTTGCAAGTTACGAATCTATAGATTATACCTTAATATTTTAATCTAAGAGTTTATTTACCTATAGCTCTCTAAATAGACCTTTTCAGCTTCTTTAAATTCTTTCTTAAATTAATATCCCTTTAAGCTACTATAAGAACCAGGTGCCTTTAGCAAGTATTTTTAATAGTATTTTTACTTTATAGGTTTAAGATATAAATATAGATTTTAAGACTTATTTTAAGATTTCTACTTTCTTTACTTGTTTTATCTCTTTATTTTCCCTTTTAACTATAGCCTTTAGCTCCTATTATTTAAGTTATACTATTAAGAGCTTAACTTCTCTTAAGATTGCTTTTTACTTCTCTCTTCTTATCTATTAATTTCACGCCTTAATTTAGCCTTTCCAGTTTTACTTATAGGTTTTAGCTTTCTATATATATATTAGTTCTGCATTGCCTTAGTTAGAATAGTCTTTCTATTTCTTCTAATTAGCACTGCTATTATCCTAGCGAAAAATGCCTAATATATTTCTTTTTCTCCCTTCTATAAGAGGTTATTACCTATTCTACCTCCTAGTTTAATTAAACTTATTAAAAAGCTTAATATAAGACTTTTCTAATAATATTAGAAATAGTTTAAAATAGAATAAGATATATTTATTACTTTTAACTTATATTTCCTCTTATTTAACTTAGACTTCTTCTTATAATTTGCTATTAAAGTCTTTAAGAATTATATATTAATTCTCACTTTTATAAGTCTCTAACTTATCTTTTCCTTTAATTAGACCTAAGACTTAGTCCACTTACTTAGTAATAATTAGAGCCTATATTTAAGCTTAGATCTCTTTAAGAGTTACTTTACTAATTATTTTATATAAATAAGCCTCACTTAGGTCAAATAACTTATCTTTATTAAATATAATATCTTTTATAATATAGACTATATTAGTTACTAAATTCTAGATTCAAAAGATATTTTATAAGTTATATCCTACTAGATATCCAATCTATACCTTTAGCACTATTTATAACTTTAGATACTATTCTTTCTTTTATATATTTTTAGTTATTATAAATACCTTATATCTAATTATTTTTAAGTATATAACTTATAATTAAGACTTTACCCTACTTTTTGCACTTAGAATCTAGGAAAGAAAGCTCTTATATAGTATTTTACCCTTAAGCTATACCTTTAGAGTATAGTTAAGTAAGTAGACTGCTATTCTTACTATTTCTAGCTATAGCTATATTAGAAGATTTGCATTAAGGATTAGAAGTCTTACTTTCTCTTTTATCACCTCCCTAGCATATTCTCTAGAACCATTCTATACTTAAGTCTAAGATGCACTCTTTTTAACTTAAATTGCCTTTTATTATAGCTATCTATATATTAAATTATTGCTTTAAAGCTTATTATTAATTTTAATTATTTAAAGCTTTACTCTATATCTCTAATAGAGGATTTTAATAATATATTTTAATATTACAAGTAGGCTTTCCTTATTACAGTTTATAAAGTAATAGTCCTAAATAAAGTTAGTTTCTTACTTTATAATTATTATATAAGAGTTAAACTTCCTAATATTAACTTTATAATTATAGAAGTTAATTAAGATTCTTTTACTAAGTTTTAAGTCTTATTTTCTTAATTTGCGGTGCTCTTTGTATTTTGCCTTCCTAATTCTATAGATATCGCATTAAACTATTATTAGGCCCTTTATTTAAGCTCTTTTTATATTATTTAATAGGTATTCTAAAGCTCTTAGTCCTAAATGCCTAAGCTGCCTATATTAATATATTATATTTACTTATAATAACTTTCTTATAGTCTAAAAGTTATAATTAAGTCTTTATACTATAAATGCGGCTTATTTTGCTATTTTATAGATATATTTAATAATATATTAGTTATAATATTAACTTAATATATATAATATTACTCTGCTATTATATTAGATAATATTATTATTATTTCACTAGTCCTATTAATATCCTACTCTTTATAGTTATTGCAGTAATACTAGGTTTATTCCTATTTATAAGTAGTATATAATGCCTTTTAAATAAAGCTAATAAAGTCTATTTTATAGATTTTAAACTTAAAGATCTATATTACTATAGCCTATAATTGGAATCTCACTTAATTTAATAAACATAAACTTATCTTCTTTTATATATTTAAAGTTTTAGAATCTTATAATTTTATTAAAGATATATAGAGTTATATCTAAGTTAAGAATTAAGCAGTTCCTTAATAAATACTACTTATTAGCTATTAGAAATATAACTATTATAGAAGAAATGCAAGTTTATAATATTTATTATTATTACTTTTAATCTTATAAGTTATCTTTAGATAATTTAAGTTATTTATATAACTTCTAAATATTAGGCTTATTCTTTAAATATTATTCCAGCTTCTTAGTCTTTCTATCTATTAATATAATCTATTTTAGCGCTGCCTTTAGGAAAGCAACCTAATAGCCTTTAGTATCTGCGCCTCTATATTACAATTTATATAAGCTATAATAGTTACTTTATAGTCACTTCTAAGATTAATCTCCTAAGTAGCCTCCTAATAGTAACTTTTACTTCTTACCTCTTTTATTTAAGCTTTAAGTTAGCTACTTAGAAGTATCTTTCTTATTTAAGCCTTAAAATATTAGTCTAAAGCTCCTTTTAGTAATCTTTTCTTTAGGATTCTTAGTTAAGTTATTATTATTAGGAAGCTCCTCTTAGAACTTATTAGCAAAGATTAATAATCTATATATATTTATTTTAATTTCCGCCTTATAAAGGCCCTTCTTAATATATAGCATAACCTTAAATTTATAGTTAATTACTTTTTCTAGATTTTCAAACTATATTCCTAAGTCTAAGTATTTAACTATATATTAGAGTTATATAATTTATATTACCTTCTCCTACTTATTAATCCAGTCTCCTTACTTTATTTTATTACTTATTCCTAGTTTTAAAATATTAAAATAGGCTTTTTATACTTATTTCTTTTAAAAAATATTATTTATTTTATATACTGTCTTAAGGTTTAAATAGAGCAGCAAAATGTTATTATATTTAGCTAAACTAATTACCTTAGATGCATAGATTTATATATAATAAGAGGATATATTCTTATTTAGCTAGTTAAGTATACCTTTAATTCCCTATTTCTTATAGAGGTATGCCTTTTTACTAAGTATATAGAGTTATATATTATACTTTATAAACTCTTAATCTTTTAAAAGTATCTCACTTAAGTAATTCGCAGGTTAATCTTCTTAAATAAATTTTAAAGACCTTATAGTACCCTTAACCTATACTTTTATATAGTAATCTTTATTTCTTAATAGAGCTGGCTTCTATATTTATAATTAATTAAATTATAATAGGTTAGGCAGCTAAGTTAGTATAGAGACTCTCTCTGCTAAGACCTTTATTATATATTACTATTCTCACACATCCTAGTCTTTTAAGCTATTAAGAGCATAATCTTTAATAAGTATCTTTAGATTAAATAGTTAGTTATTAATATAAAGCTTTAAGTATTATATTATATCTTTAGTACTTATTTTAATAGTTATAGCTACCTATATTTAATATGACTCTAAGACTCTTAATTATTAGAACTAAAGATACTTAATTAAAGTTTTATAAGGCATTTTCTGGCTTATATAGGTGCCTTACTATGCTCTATATGCACTATTCCTAAAAGACTCTAGCTTCTACCCCTGACATTGCGGACTTGTCATACGAGACTCCTTTAGTCATTTTGGGGTGCCTTTTAGCATTGTACATAGTGGTTCCGTTCTAACAAGACTTTAGTACCTTTAGTCTAGGTGGTTCGTCCCCTACATCCATTGTATTTACCCCCTGTTTATCCCCTCAACCCCTGTCCATCACGCCCTGTGACCCAACATAAGCCAGCGCCAAGACCGATCCCGCTGCTGTGCACGCTAAGGCACACACCCCGCCAACGTCACACGCTTTCTCAACTTCGCGATCCATCTTCTCTCTCCCAACGGCCCGCGCATTTTCCACTTCCTTTTGCCTCCGACCCTCCGCATTCTTCCCTTTGTCAGGCATAGCGCACTGCTCCTCCTCCGTCTCCCCCGCCGGCGCTCATCGCCATACCCGACACTCGCAGCGACACCACGACTCGAGGCCCTGCGTCTGTGTCCTACATCGGGGAAGCTTATCGAACAAGCACGACATGTCGTCATCGGCGCCACCCTCCATCGTCCAAGCGCCGCCCGAGGCAGAGAATGAGGGATCCAAGCTGAGGACCTTTCTGGGCATCCTGAGAAGGTAAGCAGGCTCTTCCATGCCGCGTCGTATGGCCCTGGGAGTGCCTCTGCGGTGTGCGGCATCCCGAGCACGCTCGAGTCCGGAGCAGGCCGTGGGATGACTGCAGGAAAAAATTGTCTCGAACCTCGTTGACCGCTGGGTGGCATGATATCAGGTTTATCGGAGTTTCCGATCTTGCAGCCGTTAGATTCTCGCTGCCATCTCAGCTCCTGGAACCCACCCCTAACCTCGAATACTGGACCTACATCGACGCCCCGAATGCCTTCGTCGCCATTGGCACCTCGGACGAGCCACTCGACCGCATGCTCGAGGTCGTGCGCTTCTGGCTGACCAAGGATCTCAAGTACGCCAAGGGGAAGCCATGCAAGCCCTACAACTCTTGCCTCGGCGAGTTCTTCAGGGTGGGTGGAAGCTGATGCTCTGGCTGAGCCACAACTTAATGCGGTGTGGCTGACTTGAATTGTAGTGCAATTGGGAAACCGAGGACAACGCACCGAGGATCGACACAGCCGGCCTCTTGGCAAACGGTGCACCTAGCAGCGGAGGTTCAAGCTTGAAGGCGGCATTCAAGAGCGACAGGAACGCCTCGCAAGTATCGCTATCTGTTCCCAAGCACGGCTCTGTCAAAGATAGCCCCCTCCTTCGCGTCTCCTATCTTACCGAGCAGACATCTCACCACCCTCCCGTCAGCGCCTTTCATGTCACTTGCCCGGAAAAGGGCATCACTGCCCGGGGCTTCGATCAGATTACCGCCAAATTCACAGGCACATCCGTCAGGGTCATGCCCGGCGAGCACAACATGGGCATCTTCATTTCATTGGATAAGCGAGACGGAGAGACTTACCAGCTTACCCACCCAGCTGCGCACCTCGGTGGACTTTTAAGAGGAAGCTTAAGTGTGTCGGTCAGTGAGTTCGCATACGTCACCTGCCCGAAGACGAAGATAAAGGTCATCCTACATTACGTGGAGGAGGGTTGGTTGGGACGGAGCAAGAACAACATCGATGGAGTCGTTTTCAGGTATGACCCGGAGAATGACGACAAATCTCGCGTGCAGGACGTCCCAGAGGAAGATGTCTTGGCTAGGTTGAGTGGTCCTTGGAAAGAGAAGGTCTCCTTCAGCCTTGGTCCCAGGCCATTTGTAAGAACCGCGCATCAATCTTTTCCTACGACCTCTGACTAACACCAACGCGCAGAGAACCGTCCCTGTAGAAGAGCAGTACACGATTATTGACCTCGCCCCACTCAACGTTGCACCCAAGGTTGTCCCTCCCCCGGAAGCCCAGCTCCCCAACGAATCCCTGCAGCTCTGGTCGGGTGTCACCGAAGCCATCCACGCCAAGCAGTGGTCAAAGGCCACCCAGGTCAAGGTCGAGCTCGAGGAGGCGCAACGTGAAAAGGCCCGCCAGCGCGAGACTACCGGCGAGACCTGGCAACCCGTCTTCTTCCAGCACGTCACCGGCAACGGCGGCAAACCCGACCTGACGGATATGGGCCACCTGGTGCTCGACCGGGCCCAGAAGAACGAATGGGCTCTCGACGGTGTCCTATAGACAGACCCGACTTCGGGGGAGAAAGACGATATAGACAGGGCGGCTTAGAGGAAGGAAGAGAAACCAGGATGTGGGGAGCGGTATACATGGTACAACATCGTGTCGCAGAGACACCCTTGGGATAGAAGTTTTGCGCCGGGGAAGAGTGGATGCATGGCGGGCTGCGCACTCGTTTTAGGAGTTGCAGGAGTTTTTCGGCTTGTGGTAGCATGCTGACTGGCCTTATACATGTAGCAGCGGCTGGAAGTGTCCCTTCGTTCTCCAGACGGGCGCTCTATATATATGCTTTTCTGTTCTGTCCCAGGTTGCAGCTCTTTGCAGCAGCCTGGAGAATCAAGTAGAGAATGTTCTTATTCAGTAAAGATGTCACTCTCGCTCAGCAAATATGACCTTTTACTTATGAGTAAGGTATATACAGACATGTTCGATTCCGTTTTACTTCACATCCGTGTCTTCCCGCAGGTTGTATAAAGAGATACACCATCCTCTCGTTGAGACATCGTTCAATCTCGTAATATTTTACATTCGTCTCAAGGACGGCATCTATAACACATTATCCTACTAAAATTTTCACATCTGATTCGACCCGGCTGTCCTCATCCTCCGTATCATACAACAAGAGCGGCAATTTCCATCTTAAGACACATCTGAATCGAATCCTTCTCCTTTTTTTCTTACAACCCCTCCAACGTCATCTAAGCATCAATGAAGGCCTTGACGTTGCTCAACCACCGGGTGTACTCGCGCTGCTCCTTGACGTCGACGTAGTCAGGCACGAAGACGGCCAGGGCCTGGGTGATGCCGCGCTCCTCGAGGAACCGCTCCATCAGGACCTGCAGGTCGTCGTCGAGGCTGCCGAAGGGGGGGCCGGGGTACACGTCGGCGCGCTTCTGGGCGGCCTCGGGGCTCTCGACCTTGGCGACCTTGGCCTCGTCGTAGTAGAAGAGGTTCTCGACAACGACGTTGCCGTCCTGGGCAGTGGCGTCGATGTTGAGTGCGCCGGCAGTCTTGCCGGGCTTCTCGATCACGATAGACAGGTTGATGGGCGCAGCGGACTCATCGTCCATCTCGTCGTCTTGCTCCTCCTCGAGATCCTCCTCGGCCTCGGCGGACCGGGCACCTCCTCGGGCAGGCACGCCACTCTGCTTGTTGGAGTTTTGGATGGCGTCATCCTCGAGACCCTCGTCCTCAAGGGCGTTGTCCTCACTATAGGGGTCGTAGTTGGTGATGTCGGCAATGGAGAAGCTCACGGTGATCCTAGGGTATGGTTAGCTCGAGCTTTTCGAGAATTGCGCTGCGGCTAAGAACTCACTTCTCCTCGCCAAAGGTGCGGACAAGCTTGACGACCTCCTGGCCGGGAGTGTCGATGAGCTCGAAAGCGCTGTTGCTCAGGAAGTCCTTGATGCTGGCGGGCTCCTGGTCGTTGGTCTTGATATCCTCCTCAATCTGGAGCTCGCTCTCCAGCTTCGCGGACAGCTCGTCGTCAGTCTCGCCATCAGCAGCTCTCCGGAAGACAGTGGTTGAGAAGGCGGCGCGGGCGGGTCGCAGCGCAGTGAGGGCGGAGGACTTG
>JAANBC010000219.1:0-49770 GCA_014621405.1 Stylonectria norvegica
CCACGGCGCCCCTGGCGTCGGCAAGACGTGCACGGCCGAGTGCGTCGCCGAGCTGACCAACCGCCCGCTCATCGCCCTCACCAGCGGCGACCTCAGCGTCGACTCGTACAACATCGAAGCCAACCTCAGCTACTTCCTCGAGCTGGGCCAGCGCTACGGCGCCCTCGTCCTGCTCGACGAGGCCGATGTCTACCTCGAGCGCCGCCGCGCCAAGGACATCTCGCGCAATGGGCTCGTCTCCGTCTTCCTGCGCGCCCTCGAGTACTACCGCGGCGTGCTCTTCCTGACCACCAACCGCGTCCAGTCCTTTGACGGCGCCTTCCTCAGCCGCATCCACGTCGCCCTGCACTACAAGAACCTGCGCGACGAGGACCGCGAGCGCATCTGGGGCAACAACTTCGACCGCCTGGACCGCGACTCCCACAGCCGCGTCCACGTGTCCGTCGCCGCGAAGGAGTACGCCTGGAAGAGCCGCGACGTGCGCACCCTGCGGTGGAACGGGCGCGAGATCCGCAACGCCATGCAGACGGCCCTGGCGCTGGCCGAGAGCGACGCCCAGGAGGAGCACACGGAGCGCATCATCATTGCCGAGAAGCACCTCCGAGCCGTCGTCAAGATGAGCCGTGGCTTCCGCGACTACATCAAGGGCTCCGTGCCCATCGACGGCTTTGACGAGCGCGAGGCCGGCGACGAGGAGGACTCGTCCGACGACGCTAGCAATGGTCGCAACTAGGAGCCCGACTTGCCTTTGTCGGGGGAGGCGGAGGAAAGCCTTGGGGATATTATTGCGGGAAACCTGGAGCAAGCCAACAGGCTGCATACGCGTCTTCAGAATCTTGTCACGTGTGGTGTTGATGACAGTTGATTTATCACGAGGAACGTGGGTTATCATGAGGAAATGATATCTATTTATGACTATAACGAACACAATTTGATTGGTAGCTAGGCTCCTTATGAGCCCCTTTTTATTCCATTCCATAAACAGCAGCGACAACATTTCGCGTTTTCACAACGCTATGATAACATGCGTATATCGGGCGACAACCTACGTATGCCGTGTCTCCTATTTTCCAAAGATCGTAGACTTCAACTTCTCTTTCTCACCACTACTTTCACACATATCTCGGAACGCTCCACCCTCCTTCTCCCACAACTCCCGCGGGGTGCCAAACTCGGCCACCTGCCCGTCGCTCAGGACGAGGATGCGATCAAAGTCGGCAATGGTACTTAGGCGATGGGCAATGACGATGAGAGTGCTATCGGTGAACTCTTCGCGGATGCTGCGCTGGATGAGGGCGTCGGTGGTCATGTCGACGGCCGAGGTCGCTTCGTCGAGGACCATGATCTTGGGTCGGGACACGATGGCGCGAGCGAGGCATAGTAATTGGCGCTGGCCCTGGGAGAGATTGCCGCCAGACTCGCCGATGGAGCTGGAGAGGTCCCGGAAGATGTTGGTGTTTCTAGGGGCGAGAGTCGAGGTGGCGGCCGAGCTAGGCTCGTTGGCTGGGGTAGCAAGGGGGGAGTCGGCCAGATGGACACGCGAAAGCGAGTCGCGGAGCTCTTCGTCGGTGTGATCATCGAATGGATCCAAGTTGGACCGGATAGTCCCTGAGAATAGCACAGGGTCCTTGCTGGCGGTTAGTCTTGGGCGAAATCAGGATGTTCTTTTCCGAATACTTACTTGTGGGATGATCGCGAGACGAGATCGAAGACTGTGGAGATCAATCTTGGAGATATCCAAGCCATCGATGAAGATGCTTCCAGACCGAGTCTCCAAGAAACGGAATAATGCTAGTGTTAACGATGACTTTCCAGCACCGGTGCGGCCCACGACACCGACTCTCTCGTTGTTCTTCACGGTAAATGAAATACCCTTCAGAACGGGTGGCAGGTCCTCTGCATAACCGACCACGAGGTCGTTGACTTCCATTCTGCCAGAGGTAGGCCACGCTGCCGAGGGTTGCTCGCCACCCAGAGCCTCGGTCTTGAGCTCGGCATACTCCACAACTCGCTCAGTCGAGTTCATGTCCATCTCCATGCCAGCGTAGTTTCGGATGGTCCATAGAATGTTGCCAGCGAATTCGAGCGCGAAGGACAGGGTGAAGCCAGCAAGTGCTGCGTCCATGCCAGGGCTGAGAATGATGACAATGGCGACAACAGTAGAGAAGATGGTTCCTATCAATGCCATGCGGAGGCCCATCCATCGATTGATCAACCACATGTACGCCGAAACCATGTTCCAGCTGTCGAGATTGTTGTGCATTCGATCGACATACACCTGCGTCTTGTTGAATCCTCGAATTGTAGCCATGCCCGACAGTGCGGCGTTGAAGAGCTCGAAGACGGGGGACTTGGAGTTGCTTTCCAGGCGCTTGAGCGGCCTGCCACCGTCCATATACTTCTTTCCAATTAGAAGAGCAAAGCCAAGAAGAGCAACAGCCAGAGGAATGACGAAGGGGGACGCAAAGACTGCAGCCACGCAGACACCTATCAACCCAAGGACATTTGCGAAAAACAAGCTGCAGTCGATTGTGATTCGATTGTCGATAATACTGAAGTCAGAAGTGAATCGATTGAGAATGCGGCCCAAGGGTACCGTGTCGAGCCATCGAAGGGGCGTGCGCAGGACTGTGAACAGGATCTTGTTGAAGAGCGCTCTGCTCGCCCTCATAGACAGACAGAAGCCCCAGAAGAACCGCGCTGTGCCAATCACAGCGGTGGCGGCGGAGATGGCAACATAAACCCACAGGTAGAAGTTCAGATCGTGCTGGGTCTCGGCGACATTGAGGCTCTCGGCGGCGTGTACAGGTTGCTGCTGTAACGTGAAAGCTGAGGCGTAACCGTGTTGTTTGTGGATATTAACAGTAGCGACGCCATCTTGAGCCTGTCCAGTCCATATTTTCAACCACCAAGCTCGACCTGAAGACTATGTTAAAAGTGATTGCTGGACGAGGATTGCTCATTCTTACCTAGGATCCCAGCCTGAAAGCCGATGAAGATGATGGCGCAGATACTCCAGAGCCGCCATCCACCACTGTCTTTAAGATATGTCACGTAGACGTGGCTTTTCACTGCTCCTTTCTCCCGTTTCTCATCCTGAATAAATTGTTTGGCATCCTGGGACGGAGTCTTGTGCAAGGCTTCGGTTCCGTCGCCGTCGGCAGCTTCCGCAATGGACGCTTCTTCCGAGTTCACCGCAGTCGCGACGTCTGCAGCTTCGTCTGCCATGATCTCCTGTTCGGATTGCTCATGGTGCCGGATCTCCTCCAAGATACCATCTTGTGCGAGCTCAGATAGGAGTCCTGCATGAAGTACCGTGCCCTCACCGAGTTCAACAAGAAACTTAGTCTTTGGCTCGACTAGGGCCACATGGTGTGTTACCAAAATCCGAGTTCTGCCCTTGCAAATGTCGCCGGCAACGCATTTCTCGAAAATTTGGCGGCCGACGTGGGCGTCAACAGCGCTGAAAACATCATCCATGACAAGAATCTCAGCCCGCGAGTAGACGGCTCGAGCCAAAGTGACTCGCCACTTCTGGCCACCGCTAAGATTGATTCCGTTGGCGCCTAGTTCAGTCTTGTCTCCGTCGGTCAACATGTCTAGATCCCTCTTGAGGGCACACACATCAAGAACCTTCTGATAGCGGTCTTCGATACAGGGAAGGCCAAACAAAATATTGTCTCTGAAGGATGAGCTCTCGAGCCACGGCGTCTGGCCAACGTATGCAATCGAACCAGGCAGAATCCAGTTTCCAGGATGAGCCTCGGCATCATTACGATCGCTAGGAGACACTGTCGTCGGCACTCGGACAGAGCCTTCTAGTAAGTCCACTTCTCCAAGGATAGCAGATAGTAGTAAACTCTTTCCAGTCCCTGTTTTCCCGGAAATGACAGAAAGCTCGCCAGGAGGGAAAGCAAAGTTCAAGTTTCTGAGGACAAACCTATCCTCATCGTCTGTCTTCTCGTCGACGGGCCACGAGATAGACGCATCATCAAACGAGACCTCAGTACCTGGTGACAGGATATTCTCCATCTCAGGACCGTTGAGATAGGTGTCGATTCGTTTTATCGAGACAAGCGTATCGACGCCAGATGCGATAAGCTCTGGGAGAACAGCCAAGGTCATCTCCAGAGCCTTGAAGATCCCAATACTGACAAAGGCCACGGAAGGTAACAGCGTGTGGTTTACCAAAGCGTAGACCGCTAACGAAGTAGCTGCAAGCAGGATGGGGCTGACAACCCAGCATGCAAACAAAACCGTGTCTGTAAGAAAGACTTTCCAGACCATGCTTAGCTCCTTTTCTCTCATGGCTATGATACGCTTCTCCCACTGCTTTTCCAATGCTGAGAATTTGATCTGGCGAATCCCCTGAAGAGCTTCGTTCACAACGGCCAGCTTCTGATCGCGAATCTTCATCAACTGTTCTGAATAGGCAAAGAGTCGTTTCGAAAAGTAGGTGTTGATGGGGAGAGTGGCGCCCCAGGCCAATATGCCTGCAGTAAATGGTATCCAGCCGATCAACTTGACGAGGAAAGCTGAATAGACCAAGAGTTTGCAGAAGCCAGTAATTATCAAGAACTGATAGGCTGCAAAGGCTGATATCCGCGGTGCGTCAACGCCAACGAGATTGACGATAGCTTGCTTGGATTTCAGAACAGCTGTGTCATCCTCAGAAGAGGCTGCGTCCTCGTCCTTGGCTTTGGCTTTGCCGTTGCTCGAGTTCTCGGATGACTCGGGTGACTCGGCGGTTTCATGGGCCTTTTCGGCAGTCTTCACAATCTTGCGACGCATCGACTTTTCGAAAATGAGCGCAGATAGCTGAGCACGTATAGGAATCGACATGTCGGCGAAAGAATACCAGAAGACCCATCCTTCGATCCACTGGAAATTGTTAGCTTGTTAACGGACACTGGTGATCCGGAAAACTACTGACCTGGTCGACGAGGGTGAAAAGCCCCAAGCTGATGGCCAAGACCCAGAGCTCCAAAGTCGGGCCACCCGTGTTTCCTCGCTCTTCGAGAATGTTGATGAGGCGCAACATAGTCCAGTAAGGCATGATGCTCAAAGCGCAGCGGAATAAGGTAAGACTCCATTGAATAGCCAAACGGTCCTTATACGCCCACAAAAGTGAGCGCAACAGGCTGCTCTGGAACTTGAACTTTTCCCAGTCAAGCTTCAATGCCCCGGCTCGAATACCGCGACCCGCCGCCGGTACGTCAGTGAAGTCGAGGTCGAACTTTCTTGTAGCTTCATCGAGAACAGGGCGTCCCCATTCCCAAGTGTGCCTGCTAAGAGCGGACACGGTCCATTGGCCATCCACTTCACGACCATTGATATAGACTCGAGGTCTACGAGGAATTAGTGCGCTGGAAAAACCAAGGGCAAAACCGGTGATAGCGTTGACGGTGTGCAAAACGACGAATACAACGTTAAGACCCGACGCATTCTGAGTATCTTGGATCACACGATAAACAGCGAGCCCAGCCACGACAGCGCAGGATGGCAGAAGCCACAGTCCAAGGTTGTGGGATTTCACTGGAGAATGTTGAGCTCCGAGGGAGATGGCGTGGAATAGTATAAGGCCCTAGATTGCGTTAGTTATACCATCGTATGTGCATGTAGCGACAGCGTGGCAGAACTCACCCACGAGGCCGTCGAGAGCAACTTTTCGAGGAGCGACCCATCTTGGGTGTGTTGAAGAGTATGCAGGACCGTGATGGCAATCGAGGTTCCCACGCCAACTAGTGACAAGCCCAGGATAACGATCTTGATAACTCTGTTGGAAAAGGCGGCAATGGCCTCAGGCGTACTCTTCCCATCCTCGTCCTCGTAAAAGTTATCCTTGGGCGTGCGGTTTCGCACCTGCTTGAGGATAGCAATGAGAGCTGGCAAGGCCGACAAGGAGACAATTCCAAGGCCGGCTGCTGTCAAGGGGAAGATCACGGCGTCGGTCATGATGAGCGACAAGGCCTCACGGAGTTTAGTTTAGTTCAAACTTCCAAGGTGTCAAATATCTCAGTCGTGTAAACCCCGAATCACCTCCGTCTATCGTCAAGCGCTGGAGCACTACACAAGCGTCAGACAGAAGCGCGTTCACGGTAACGCAAAAAGAAAAGATGAGGGGGTTAAATCAAGAAGGCAAACTTTAACGCTGACGTGAAAACCAGGTACCCGCGGCCTCGTCTCTTCAGTCCTGAAGTTGCAGTAGCTAGATCTCTCCTGCTTAAGGCAGAAGCCCCGGTACGAATCTCGACTTCGGATCGGATTTGAAGGCACAATATTCGTACTCCTGTTCCGTCGCTAGGAATCTTGGCCGTGTGCGGCGCCGAGAGCGAGTCACGCTCGTTATCAACCGGTGCCAGACTTACCTTGCTACCTTACCTGCTAGGTACGGATATTACGACGTTCAGCTGACAAAGGTTCCTGTGTCCGCCAACTGCTTTTTCAGGGGATACGGGCGATCTTAGATGGGAGATGGTCGTGGGGGATCCATCTACGAATTCTGCTTCGTAATAAGCCGGACCTTGGGACTTTCCGATGGGATCTTCCAGGGATCTATGGAGAGTCCGAGACGTCTCTTCATTGTTATTACTGTACCATCAGCAGCATCGGAAGCTGCGGCCTCATCGTCGGCGGAAGCTCTTAGTCTCGGAGCAAGGAGGGTGAAACGAATGTATCACCCAATGTCGTGTGGGCTGCCTCGTCAAAGAACTAAGATCTTTGAAAAGGATGCAAAATATCGTTCCCTTTATGTGCCAGTTGGAGAAAGTCTTCGACAAAGAGTAGCTTCTTTAGATTCGCGATACTTGCTGCGTCCTGTCTCTTCACGCGCCATTCCACCCTTCGGTTCAGAGACGAAGGATCATGAGCGGTCGGCGAGCAGGAGCACGGACTGCGACACATAACATGGGGGAGCTCATTAGAGGCCAATCAGCGCCGAGCTGCCGTTGCTGCCGTTGTGTCGCCATCCATCCATTTTCTTCTGCACCTGCCAGATTCGCACGCGACAGGCTACATTTTATCACCACCCTCTTCCTTCTTCATCATCCATCATGATCATTATCTTGCGGCATGACTCACCACGGCATGCATATCAACCTCACCGTCATTAGCTTTACAAGGTTCTCAGGCAACCACTTCATTGTCTTCGAATACCTGTGTACCGTGACTCCTAGGCTATGTTTGCGAGGTTAGTATTCTCGAAACGTACGCCTACCAACTTCATCGTGATCCTAAAAACTTCGGAACCTTCGATGGCGTGACTTCTGCCGCGGGGGGGGGGGACTGGTTAGGAATCCGAGGCAGCTGGTCTTTGTAACTACCTTACTGTGTACAGTCCACAACTGCTTACTTTCCCTTAGCAGGAGATGGAATGAGAACACGACTTGGTGTCCTCAATGGTCGGCAATATCTCGAGATTAACAATTAACGCCAGCAAGTGAACCTCAACTTGTCAACTTCAATCCTTATAAACCTTAACAGGCAAATGGGTAAAACCCGACGGTTGCCATAGTAGGCAACTATCAAAGCTACCGAGAATTGCCATGAACTGAATTAGATGCCTAATCAATAGGCCACAACATCCCCCAATAAAATAATTCTTGGCCAAGTGAGAATCAACAAACTCCAAGAACAGCAATACTTACCTTAGACAGCGGGGTTGACGGTGAGCTCCTCGCGTCCTCGACATGGACTGAACGGGATGATTGAACACGTAGCAATTGACGTTGATTTCATCAAAGACTGGAATATATATACATTTCGTTAATTTTGCTTAAACTGGCACCGAGGTTTGTCAAACTCGTGCCATTTGAATTATCTGTTTAACAAACCCCCATCTCACCGACCCTATCGAGTATTCGTAATTACCTGAGTTAGAGCGCGCCATGGCGAAACGCATCTCTGCAACACAACTTCCAAGTGCTTTAATTATGACATTGGATGTAGGTTGTCAGTATAATTAGGAATTTTTGTACAGAGCCCAGCAACTGAACTAAGGTAGCCTAGAGGAGCTTTCCACCCGCGTAATTCCATTATGCAGCGATTCCGGAGACAGCCATCTAACCCCTTGCCTGCCCGGTCACTGACCACCCAGGCTAAAGTGATCAGCGACCTGAGACGAGCGTGCAGGCGTGCCAACAGCGGCAGTAAGACGGAAACTTCTGCATGCAGCGCAATGCGTAGAGTGCCTTCGCTCGTTGCAATTTGACGAACCCATGATCATGAGGCTGCAGGCTACGGTTCGCATGGGCGACCTGTTGCCGATGTTTATTGGCATTCGCCTCACGTACTGCAATGCACAATGCACAACTTTGATGTTCACCGCTGGTTTTGGGGTTGTGATTTGAGCGTGGTTGTCCATCACTTATCAAGTCCAAGGAGTTTATGCTGGCACGCCAGTGGGACGGGAACCGCATGAAAACAGAACAGAAGCTTCAGGCTAGCGATGTAGACGGCAGGTCGTAGATAAGTGGAGGAGACGACGGCCAACAAAGCAAGGGACTTCAAGGGACTTTTCAACCGGGGTATTTAGGGAATTTCAAGGAAAGCCAACCGCCCTGGTTGTCAACCACTGCAGCCTGCGAGGGCGCTTGGCTCGGCTGGCTGTGACGGTGGCCTTTGATTCATCCAAGGCACAATAAAGTGTGCAGCGTCCCAGTACGTACTATCTACATGAGGCTTTGCAGCAGCCAGATCTAACCAGCCAAGTCGCGCCGTGAGAGCCTTGGAAATCCACCCTCATGCACGACAAGAGATTTTTGTGTGCGGACATGGTGGAAGTGAGCATCCAATGATATGGTCGATTGAAGCCTTTTGAGGAGCAAGACATCTGCAACCTGGAAGCCATGATATCGGACCTTGATCTGCGTCGTTGGTCATGATGGCCGGATGCGAAAACGCGACAATGTGATTGGCGGGCAAATCCGACGTTTCCTAAAAGATCTCATGCCTACCTACCTACCTAAGGTACATGTAGGTTGCAAATATCAATAATTCCTTATGTTGAATGAGGTATACGACTGTTCACTACATCCTAGATATGGGTCGGCAGTAAACGGCAAGATGACAGAATTTGCAAACTAAAATTTGGGCTTGCGTCCAATGTACATAATTCTCTTGATTTATTAAGCTGAACTCGTCCAGCTTAAACGTGAGGCGCAGGCAGGCGGCCCGCTCGGTGGTTGCCCGGGTTGTGCCTTGTAAAAAGCTGCTGAAATGGCTGAACTGGAGCGCTGAAGATGGATCCATGAATGCTGGATGAGCTGCAAGTGCCCCGGGGCTAGCTACGATTCGCCCTGTTGGCGTGCACCTCATCCACCTCATTAATACAGTAGTACTGTAATGTCCATTTGCACGCACTTGCACTTGCAGTTGGGATGCAGTAGCAGTAGCAGTCGCAGTTGCAGTTGCAGGTTGCAGGTTGCAGGTTGCATTACCACCTTAAAGCACCTCCACTGATCCATCCATCGGCTGTCGCCCCGTGATATGATCGCCTCGGGAAAACGACAATCCCACGTCGCCAAAATAAACCTCACCTCCTCCTCCTCATCCTCACACTAACATTGGAATTTCTCACAGTACATCATCCATCCTCCATCTCCATCGCCTGCCTCATTCGTCTTTTCAAAGACCATCCCACCCATCTACAAAGGACCGAGGGCTACTACTAGTAGTACCTAGTACTATTGGCTACAGCGATACTGCTGTGCCGTTCAAACCTCTCTCCCTCTTCGACTCGCCTCCCCCCTTCCCGGACCCGGCTACTGCTGTACGTCTTAGCTTGGTGCTTGGATCGGCCCAGGCCCACACGAGCTACCAGCTCTCAGCTCTCCACCTCAATTCCATCCAATACTTCTAAAGTTCTAGGCCAATTCCCGGCTGGAGGTGCCTCTCGCCGGCTGTCTCCAAAGCACTCCGAAAGCACGCCCCTCTAAGACGCTGCAGAGACGTCAATCTCGACCCCGTCACCCTCCTTTCGTCCTTCCGTCCTTCACCTTGTTTATTACATTCACGACCTCGACTTTTATCAGAGCCACGGCTCTTCACCTCGATCTTCGCCTTCGCCTCCTCTCCTCGTCACCTTGTGCGTATTCTGGACCGAGCTCCTCCATCGCCGCCAGCCGTATCGTCACTCCCGCGCCCACCTCGATCGACTCGAATCCACATGCAGCTCTACCATCGCCCGCCCTAGTACGCTGCCGTCACCATGAAAGCCACTCCTCTCATCATCAATTGGCACGACCAAAACGCTCCCGTCTATTCCGCTCACTTTGAACCGGGTGGAAAGGGGCGCCTGGCCACTGCTGGTGGTGACAACCACGTCCGAATATGGAAGGTTCAGACAGACGGCGAGGAACGCAAGGTCGAATACCTCTCGACCTTATCCAAGCACAACCAGGCCGTCAACGTCGTTCGCTGGGCTCCCAAAGGTTAGCTTCCAGGCATTCAATCCCCCCCTTTGCCTGTGCGTGTGTGCTGACCATTGCTGAAACTAGGCGACATCCTCGCATCCGCTGGCGATGATGGGAACGTAATTCTCTGGGTTCCGAGCGATACGCCCTTGGTCAGTTTTGGCTCCGAGGGACAGGAAGACAAGGAGTCTTGGAGGGCCAAGCACATGTGCCGGTCTAGTGGAGCTGAGATCTATGACTTGGCCTGGTCTCCCGATGGCGCACACTTCATCATTGGTAGCATGGACAACATTGCTCGAATCTATAACGCACACTCAGGTCAGCAACTCCAACCCCTTCTCAACCCCCCAAAATACTGACGTGCAACAGGGACTCTGGTGCGACAAATAGCTGAGCACAGTCACTATGTCCAAGGCGTCACTTGGGACCCCCTCAACGAATACATCGCTACCCAGTCCTCCGATCGCTCCGTCCACATATACTCCCTCAAAACCAAGGATGGTCAATATACTCTCAGTCAGGACGACAAGGTCCCCCGATTAGCCAGCCATATAAAGGCCGATCTGCCACCACGACGCATCTCCTCCAACAGTCCTGCTCCTCCGGACTTTGGGCACCGCGCTCAGCTGTCTGTCCTGGATTCTGGCACTTCAATAGGCTCGCCTGTCCCTTCAGCACCAGGTACCCCAACATCATTTCCGCTTCCCATGAACCCTCCCAGTGTCGTCAGCCATAGCCGTCGGTCATCATTTTCCTCTCGCCGTTCCGCATCTCCGGCCCCTTCTATGCCTCTCCCCGCAGTCATGCCGATGGAACCATCCCCGAAGCCACCGCCGTCTAGCGGTGGTCTTGGCAGTGGACTGGGCATGCGGAATGCCAGCCTATACGCTAACGAGACTCTGACCTCGTTCTTTCGACGGCTCACCTTTACTCCTGACGGTAGCTTGCTGCTGACCCCGTCAGGACAATATCAAAACCAGCATCAAGCGGAAAAGGACACGAAACCTACCTACGAAGTCATTAACACGGTTTACATTTATACCAGGGGTGGTATAAACAAACCACCCATCGCCCATTTACCTGGACACAAGAAGCCATCCGTGGTTGTCAAGTGCTCGCCTATCTTCTACACTTTGCGCCAGTCGCCACCCCCGACGAAGAACATTACTATTGATACCTCTTCTGCAGAAGAGCCAATTCCGTCCTTGCCCGAACCACTTTCGAGACCGTCTCCAGCCTCCTCGGTCATGGAACCCCCTCCTCCCCCTGCCGTTTCTGCTGCAGAGTCTACTCCATCGAAAGGTCAAAACACAGAGACCAGCGCATCTACACCAGGCCCCATGCCAGCATTTTCATTGCCGTATCGAATGGTCTATGCAGTTGCAACTCAAGACTCTGTGCTACTCTACGATACTCAGCAAAAGACCCCTATCTGCGTTGTGAGCAATCTGCATTGCGCGACATTTACGGATCTTGCTTGGTATTACCCCTTAAGCAAAGCTCTCTTGGTATGAGTACCCTGCTAACGATGTGTAGGGCGAGTGACGGACTTACACTGATGATTTCTTCGTCTGACGGATTCTGTTCCAGCCTTTCCTTCTCGCCTGGCGAGCTGGGCGAAGTCTACAAGGGTGAGATCCTTTCGAAGGCCCATGCAGGTTCAGGTACGCTGAACCAGAACACGCCAACACCAACCCCTACCACCACTTTTGCCCCTCCATCGCCCTTCCTGAACGGATCTCACCATCAACATCGCAACTCGGCAAGCTCATTCACCGCACCATCTCCGCCCCCGTCGGCATCCTTCTTTGCGGGTCGTCCGTCATCTCCGGCGAGGTCGAACTCTACATCTTCGATTGCAACGATTACCACGCAGTCAAGTTCGGTGCCTACGGGTGTGATGAGCAACCCTACTCTTATTTCCGGCAACTTACCCGGCATTGCTGCCGCTAGCTCTGGCAAGGTGACTGGGATGCCAATGACAACACCGCCGGAGACGCCTAGGAGCACGGCTGGGAGTGTCGCCGGCACCAAGAGAGACGCAAGTGAGAGCGAAAAGGAGGACGTTAAGGAACCCAAGAAGAGGCGGATCGCACCGACTCCTGTTGACCCAAAGCCGTGACGGATGATGGGGGGATTCAGGCGCGAGGCTATTTCGCAGTGTCAAATATAGAATGTGACATTTATGATCAGGGGTTGGGATGGGCCGGTGTTACAGAAGCCCGGTAAGCTGCAACGTATCAAGCATGGACTGGCGTTTGAAGGTTTCTACAGGACTATTTTATCCTAATTGTGCCAACCATTGGGTGCTTGGTTGGCTGGTAAGTGGCCAAGCTTCGTTAGGAGAAGACGAAAGATGTGGCCACTTATTCAGAAGGAAGACACTCGAAGGACGTTTCGGGGTATTCGGATAATGTTTTACAATGATTTACTTTGTTTTTTTACAAAGCCATCTATGACATTTAGTGATGACCAAGTGAGCGAGCACGTCACTTCAAGACTGGTTTCCACCCCTTTCGTTGTGTGAAGTTGTGGACGCCCTCATCTCGTAGAACATCAGCTCCCTTCCGCCCCGTTACCATGCTACGCTCCTCTTCTACTCCGCGCACATAGAACGGGAATTGGAGGCGGCTACTGTCTAGCATGTCCTTAGTCTCGCGCGGTTCATCTGCTTCTACGGCGGCTGAGCCAAAAGTCTCGACAGGTCTATCAGGATCGGGCTCCCACACAGATCGACCCTTTTGCTTCCTCTCGACGAAGCCGCATGCTCGCCGGTCGAGGGAGAGGTACCATCGCCGCTGGTCCACACTGCCTATCGTATTGGTGGCGCCAGCGTACGCATTCGTTGCTCGAACATGCTCGTCCTCCAGCTCGCGTATCTCTCGCTCCATCGCCGAGATGGCCTCTCCGGCTGCAGCGGCTTCGGTGCTTCCAATCACAGCTTCGTCGTCTGAGTCCGAGCTCGTCTCCGGCTGCGCTGCGGCGCTGGCGCTGGCGCGGGTTCGGCGCCGTGTTCGTGGCGTCCGTGAGCTGCGCGCTCGCCCTGACGCGTCTTCCGACTTGGTGAGGCGGAGGTTTAGGACGTATGGGTCTGGGAGCTTGGAGCCGTGGAGGCGGAGGCGGATCTGGCGGTTCTGGAAGGCTGCGTGGAGGAGTGTTTGGGCCGTCGCGCCGAGAGGGGGAGGTGGTGAGGATGGTGGGGAGGAGGGGTCGGAGGAGGGTGCGTGTTTACTTTGGCGGGGGGGGATGGTGTAAGTGCCGGTGTCCCAGATGAGGAGCGATCCAGTAGCGGAAGAGGCTGTCTCGATGAGGTGGTTCTAGATCATAATCAGTCTCGAAACTCTCTTCAGTGTATCCCATGAGAGACTCACCCAGAGACAATGGACCCGAGTCTCAGCCGCATTTCGGTTCAACCGCACGCTATTTGGATCGCCCGGGAGGCCATACATGATGGCCCAGCTCACGCTGCTCGTCTCGTTGATCTGGAGGCGCAGATCATAGTGCACGCCTGCCACGGGGTGGTCGTGCTGGTGGATGACGAAGTGGGCGCCCTCGGGGCTTCCGGCGTTGGCGGTGTAGAGGGCCGCGAATGAGGAAATGGGGAGGAGTGGTGATGGATGAGCAGGGAGGATGTGCTTGGAGAGCTGGGAGGTGAAGTGCGAGAGGTGGTCTTGGACTTGGACGGTGCCGGATTCAATGGCTGCTGTGGTTGGAAGTTCGTCGTCTGAGGGTGTGTTGTTGGAGGCAGCGGGGATATCTAGATCTAGGGGCGAGTCGATGGTCCATTCTAGATTACGTTTCTTGATGAAGGGGTTTGGGATGAGGCCAGGGCTGGGAGGTCGTTTGGCGGACATTGTATGTTTGTGTGTTTCTATTGTTTTTGTCTGTAGTTGGAGGACTCAGTGCATTCATATGTGTGAATGCATGTCACGTAGTTCAATTGGTCTAAGAGGTACCCTGGATGTCTAGGATGAATTCTGCTCGCTGCAACCCAACTGGTGTCAACAAGGCAGAGAACAAAACACGCACTATACCGTCACAGTATCTATCCCGTACTGGCCTGCGAATACAATTGAGGTTCACTTCATCAATAGGGATGAATTGTTGAAGGTGTAGGGTAAGCAAATTTCGAAGCAGCGTCACCATCACATGCGGGGTGGGGATGGAAGATGGGCGTTCGGGTTTCATGCTCCGAATGGGTGATGGATGGTGGTGTACCAATGTATTCAATAATATCAATATATGGACAAATAACAGCGTAATCGAGGCTGAAGTAGAAATAGAAGTGAGAATGACTCGTCTTCTTCGGCAAGAAGGCACGCAGGTCAATAGAAACAAGTTTATAGCCACGCATCCATCTCAGTCGAGCGTCAAGTTGCTGCCTACCTTGAGAATATTTCGAGTCTTGGCGTAGCATTGCCGTTTACGGTGCGGAGTGCCGAGGCTCCTCGGTCGTAGCCCCGGCCCCTTCGCCCCCGGATTTCTCTGCGACGCTGCCTTTAAGTTCCCCACTTTTGCGAATCGACTCCGGTCTCTACCAACAACAAGGAAGGTGCAGGCGAGGCGGTCGATCAAGGCCCGAGGGCAAGACACATTCACCAGTCACCAGTCACCATTCACCACCAACTCACCATCACCATCATCATCATCGACACAATCACCATCTCCCTCCCACCTCTCCTCCACCTCTTTCCCACCTTCAGCCGACGCCTTACGCTCTCGCTTTCCGGTCGCGTTGCCTCCGCGGTTGAGCCTCGACAACCCACGGCTCGAGGGCCAACCGCCGACGTCACGTTCTACACCCGCCAGAAGAGGTCCGCACGGATAGACTCGGCGACAACAGGCTCGACCCGCACTCTGTGATACCCTCTTGCGCCCACAGAAATCCCAGTAAACATGGCATCACCACCGAAGCCCTGGGAGAGGCCCGGCGCCGCCACTACGTCTGGTAAGTGGGACAAGCAATCAGTCATCCCATCTCCAAAATCCATAATCCATATTTCCTCTTCACATGCTTACTAAATCCTACAGCCGCAACGCCCTCCATGGCCTCAACCACCACCATGCCCTCGCCTACCGATACCTCTTCCGCACCGCCTCTCCCCGATCGACCAAGCTCTCTCAACTCGGCCGTAAACCAGAACGCCGCCGCCTACAGCCGCGTTGGCGGCATGGGCACCATGGGTACCATGGGCGGCGGCATGGGTGGTGCTATGGGCGCTTCACCATATAGCTCCTACGGTAGCGCATACTCGTCACCCTACTCCAGTCCGTATTCTAGGATGGGTGGCATGGGCGGTGGCATGGGCGGTGGCATGGGCGGCTATGGTGGAGGCATGTACGGTGGTATGGGAGGATATGGCGGCATGGGAGGCTACGGTGGAGGCATGTATGGTGGTGGTATGGGAGGCATGCCCGGCGGGCCCAACGACCCGAACAGCCTCACCAATAGCTTCAACAACAGCACCCAGGCGACCTTCCAGATGCTCGAGGGAATCGTCACGGCCTTTGGTGGTTTTGCTCAAATGCTCGAGAGCACCTATATGGCCACTCACTCGAGTTTCTTTGGTAAGCCGATTAAGCCAGCCCCGTCATTTGATCAACGGCTAATACTGACTGCTTCCAGCTATGGTATCTGTTGCCGAACAATTCGGCAGCCTACGAGACACCCTCGGCTCTATCCTTGGCATATTCACCCTCATGCGCTGGATCCGGACGCTCATCGCTAAGATCACTGGCCGTCCACCACCAGCCGATGCCATGGCCCTCACCCCCGCTGCATTTGCCCGCTTTGAAGGACGCGCCACTGCCCCCGATGGCTCCCCGATCCCCCCCAAGGCTAGTCGCAAGCCGCTCTTCTTCTTCATCCTGGCTGCCTTTGGATTACCATACCTCATGTCCAAGGTGATAAGATCCCTCGCCGCTTCCCACGAGGAGGAGGAGAAGCGCCTACAACAACAGGCTCTCCAACAGCAACCGTTGGATCCCTCTAAGCTCGAGTTCTGCCGCTTGATTTACGACTTCCTACCCCAGCCCAACACCGGCATGGAGCTAGAGGCGCGAAAGGGCGATCTCGTTGCCGTTCTCAGCAAGACGGATCCCGCCGGCCAGCCTAGCGAATGGTGGCAATGCCGCGCCCGCGATGGCCGCCAGGGTTACCTCCCCTCCACCTACCTCGAGTTTCTAAAGCGCAACACCCAAGAAGTTAAGCAGATCAAGGCCACCGCCGCGAGCGAAAGCAGCCGCGCCAACACGATAACGAGCTCCATCGAACAGCCTGAGGAGGGTAAGAAGGAGTACGCGACGGCCGAGGGCATGCAGCGGAGCCAGTTCTACTCCTAGAGGGGGTTCGCTCCTCTGCGAGAAGCTGTAAGAGGGGATGCTGTACGAAATCAGACTAGACAGCCGCGTAGATGAGAGGGTCATGTACACTTTAGGGAGGCCCATTGGAAAGGGCTTCGGTTGGTCTCTTGTGCCTTGGGTTAAAAAAGTATTCGGGAGTTGTCAGGGGGGGCTTATGATCATACCATTTCCTAGCGTTGAGATTTTAATACGAACCAAGGATGACGAGGATTCTCGAACTCTGAGAATCTGCTGCAGACTTTCTTGTATTTACCTACATGAGAGCATCCGTTGCTTTCAGCAAGGCAGGTGTTTTTCTACGAAAAGCTGTGAAATCATCCCATGTAAACCGTACTGAGCACGTCTTAGCATCGCAAAAATGTTTACTGATTGGATTTTCATGCATTCTATATCAGATCTTTTCGTTTCGTAAGACATTTGGTACTACGACCTCATTCTAAGAGCAATTTTCCGTCATGCATACCTCATAAGATAAGGAATAGTACCATGCCCCTTGTAATATGTTTGCCAAGTCCTTATTGTAGTCTGCACCTCCTAGGGAATGCCATTTCAACTCGTCTTACTTCGAAAACCAGCCAAAATGATTCGTAACCTTCACCAGCCACGGTTATGTCATATAGTTTGACCCCTATCCACGTCAAAGACTTATCCTTCTGCTTCGTAGGAGTTGGACTTGTGCTTTGGCTGGAACTTGAACGTCGGATGGACAGGGCCGAGGAACATTTCGCTGTAGGGCGTTAGCAGCTATCCTTCAACCTCATCAACTCGCTCTCCATGGTTAGCAACATACCTGATCTTGATCCAGTCCTTAAAGTCCGGCGACGCCATCAAATCCTCCATCTCATCGCGGCCGCGGTACGCAGGTGGGCGGTCGTTCATGCTCGGTGGCAGGTGCTCGAGCAGACCGATGGGCACGTATCGGTGCGTGAAGCTGAGCCATTCAAGGAGGAAGCGGCGCGTAAAGCCGATGCCGAGCTCGTCGGAGCCCCAAGCCTCGAGGCCGTAGCGGACAAACTTCTCGATGTAGGTGAGGCGCTCGCTCGAGCGTTTGTCGAGGTATTGGCCCTTTTCGATCTCCTCGAACAGCCACGGCTTGATGAGAGCGCCGCGGCCCATCATGACGGTGTCTACGCGCGACTTCTCGATATGCTCGAAGTAGTCGACATGCGAGAAGCAGTCGCCGTTGCCGAGGAAGTACATCTTGCCGTCCTTGGCATTGGGAAGAGAGCTGGGGTCTGGCTCGGCGATTGTGTCGGTGATTTGGTTCTTCTGGTCGTTGTAAGTCTTGATGAGCGCAGCGCACTCGCCAATGTAGCCCCAGTCGGCCTTCTTGGTATAGCGCATCTCGCGGCTGCGGCCGTGGAGGGTGAGCGCTGCGCAGCCAGGGGCGCCGAGACGTTCGCGGTGCTCGCGTCCACCGAATGCGAGCTTGCCGATGACTTGGGTGGCGGTGGGCCGGTTGTTCTTGACGCCGGTGCGGATCTTGGCCGTGATGGGGATCTCACCCGACACAGCGTTCATGGCGCGGATCATACGCTCCAGTTTGCCGTGGTTCTCGAGGAGGGCAGAGCCGCCACCGGCTTTGAAGACCATGTCGATGGGGCAGCCGCAGTTGAGGTCGATGAGCCGAAGATGGGGACAGAAGCGGCTAAGGGCGTTGGTAGCCTTGGTCACGACCCAAGGCTGGCTGCCAGAAATCTGGGCACCAAACTTGAGATCCCGGGAGTGATCGTAACCTTCGAAGACCGGTACGCGGTCCATGTTGACGCTTGGCGGCGTGAGCTCCGACTCGTGAACTTTCAGGAGCGTCCAGTCGGCTTTCGTGCCTTGGACAAGAGGCATGCCCATAGCCATCTCCGAGTAGGTGAGCTGGGCGCCGAGGTCGATGCACAGTCGGCGGAAAGGCAGGTTGCCCTGTGTCGTAAGAGGGGCCAATGTAGGAGTCTCTGGGCCAAAGTAAAGACGACGCTTTTCGGAGGGCTTGAAGGGAGGGTCGACATAGCGGGCACGGAGGTCCTCGATGCTATCGGTGGACTGGTTCTTGCGACGGTTGCCGAATTCCTCACCTAGCTTGGCTTCGTGGTTCATCCATTGGATGTACTGGTCGGCTTCCTTAAAGTCGATGCGCTTCCTGCTGAGGTCGATCTTCTTGTCCATGCTGACAATGTTGTAAACACCAGGGCGCTGCTCCTCGGGCTCGTCATCCTTGGGCTTATCCTTGGAAATTGCGTCTACGTTGATGGTGTTCGTGGTAGTATCCTCCGTGGCGGCATCAGCCTTGGTCACTCCGTCTTCAGGGCTGTTCTTCTTTTCGTCCTCGTCGGTGCGAGTAAGTAGAACTAGCTCCTTTCTGCCATCGGCGTGCTCAATCTCCTGCATGTGACTCTTGACGAAGCGGCACTTCCAGCCTGACGGACATTTACCGTATTGCTCGAAAACGGGACATTTTCCTCCAAAGGTTTCGACGTCATCACGGCGGCCTTCGTCGAGATACTTGCGTAGGTCATGGCCGAGCTTGCACCTGTCGCCAAACCGACACTCCGTTGGCGAAAACTCGGGGTAGAATGCCCGACTGTTGCAGATGCGGATGGCATCATCGAACTTACCGAAGCTGCGTTCCGTATTTTGGCCTTTGTTCTTATTCTTGTCTTTCTTGTCCTTCTTGCCCCGTCTACCCCCGTCTCTGTCATCTCGTCTTCCAGAATCTCTGTCGTCTCTTCGGCCAGAGTCCCTGTCGTCTTGTCTGCCGGAATCTCTGTCATCCGCACGGCCCCCTGCCTGCTCGTTGGAATCACGGCCCTCAGCTGCGTCATCATCATCGGCAGCTCTGGAGTAAGCATCCCTACGGGACGACACGTCGATGAGATACCTTTGAACTTATTAGACGTGAGATCTCGGGCACAAGTGGAACGTAAACTTACTCTTTCTTAATAGGAGCCATGCCATTGACCCGACCATCAACGTGACCAGGTTTGGTCGCTGATTTTAACTCATCCTCATTATTCGCAGGCTTTACGCTCCCCTCGCCAGCGGGGGCATCGTGTAGTCCTTCACCAGGTACAGTTTGTACAGGCTTTTCGGCAACATCTGCTTGAACCGGGTTCGAGTCATCCATCTTAAGTCTCTTCGAAGCCCTTTCGCCGCCCTCTGCAGTGACGGTGATATTGCTCGCATCGTTTGCAAGTGCCTCGTGGGATCCTCCCAGAGAGACACCTCCCATATCAGTATCAGTCCGTTCAGACATCCTGGTACTGCCGGGTAGCTGGTTTGAGCAGCCCGGGTTGCGTTAATTATGTGAGAGTCCTAGTTTGCCGTGCGAGCCTTGTTAGGCGAGACTGAGATTGTGTACAACCCCAAGCTCAGAGTGCAGTTGCCAACGGCGGAGTTGCTAGCTTAGTAGAGACAGATCCTTGTCGATAGCTGCGGCACCCTGGACGAAGCTTCGAAACTGTGAATATACAATGACAAATACGCGAACTGAGTAGTAAGGGTGGAGCAGTTGCCACTGCTGCAGGGGGTTTGTTGTTGGTGATGAGTTGTTGAAGTCTACGTTTCTGAGAGAGATGTCTCTTAAGAAAGAGAAAAAATCACATCCACTTCACTTTGGCGGTGGTGCAGCTGGTGCAGCTGGTGCAGCTGGCAGCATGGAGCCCGCCCGCTTTCCAGGGTTCAGCGGAGTATAGGTACATGGACCCCTCATGATCGCCTCCTACAGCGGCCTTGCCTCACTGTGAGACACCCGACGGATCCATCGCCGTGTTCCAAGTACCTACCTCGCTGGGGATTCTCCGAACATTTGCAAAAGAAGAGATGGAGTGGTCTGTCAATCTGCAGGAACTTCTTGATCAGTCAATTGAGTGTCTGAGTGAGGAGGTGACATGAATATTTCATCGCTGCACCACCAACACCCCCTCGGTCTCAGTGCATGCATACATCTTACCTTATCCAATCGCAGCAATGCCTTGGTAAGGTGGGGTTGACAGTTGGCGACCCAAGCTCTCAGCTGTCAACGCATTCCAGCCTAAGACAACGACGACATCTCCTCTCCAACAACCTGGGACCTCTATATATGCGTCATCGCCACATCTTCCTTTTTTCCACGGTCACTATACCGCACAGCACTGCCAACCGCCATTGAAAACCCTCTCTTCTTTCAGCTATCTTTCAATCGCACCCCCATCCCTCTCTAGCTGCCACGATCATCTCCCCGCACTACCTCCCCCACACAGCTCCTCCATCCCGGTCCTGACCCTCCCCATCCCTCCAGCCTCGGCCGGAGGCAATGAATAACGACCTGCCAGGTCATGGCGGATTCGCGCAGGTTGTCCGATAAGTCGCTCCGGTCGCCGGCCAAGTCCAAAGTTGTTCGATCCCAGCAGATCGCCGCCGTCTCGCCGACCGAGCGGCCCGACACCCTCGACGAGGAGGACGAGGACGAGGACGAAGATGAGTCCGACGACGACTCCAGCGAACCTACGCCGCTGCCTCGGAGCCATACTCCCGGACATCTCGCCAGCAAGAGCACCCTCGATCGCCGTCGCAAGCCCTCCGACCTCTCTATACGTCAACGCTCCCAGTCTACCTCTCAGGTCTCGGCGCCAACTGCCTCCGCTCAGCGCCCCGCGATCGCGATCGCGAAGTCGAAACCACCGCCCTCGATATTAAACGGAGCCGGCGATGTTTCTACTAGCGAGGGCGACAAAAACGGACGACGGCCGCCCGGTGCTCGTTCCACGTTGGCCATAGCGGCTCGCACAACCCCAGCACCCTCGGCCGCAGCTCGACCGGCGGCGGCGGTCTCTCGTCCGTTGAAAGGGAAACATATACCCTTCCCCCCACTCCCCTCCCTCAACGATGGCCCCGACGTGCCTCCAGCTCCGGCATCCGGTATGTACTGGTCGAAAGCGCCGGTATCAGGGGCGCCTCATACCAGCCTTCGGGCGCACACCACTACCCTCGTCGGTTCCAGCGTTTACGTTTTCGGCGGCTGCGACTCGCGCACTTGCTTCAACGACCTGTATGTCCTCGATGCCGACGCCTTTTACTGGTCCGTACCCTATGTGGTTGGCGAGATCCCGGTGCCGCTGAGGGCCATGACCTGCACCGCTGTGGGAAAGAAGCTCGTCGTGTTTGGCGGCGGTGACGGGCCGGCATATTACAACGACGTCTACGTGTTGGATACAACCAACTGCCGCTGGAGCAAACCGCGGATTATTGGGGACAAGCTGCCCTCCAAGCGGAGGGCGCATACGGCGTGCCTCTACAAGAACGGTATCTACGTCTTTGGCGGGGGAGACGGCGTGCGAGCCCTCAACGACATCTGGCGCCTCGACGTCACCGACGTCAACAAGATGTCGTGGAAGCTCATATCCAGCTCCGAAAAGACACCCCCCGGAACCAAGGACTATCGCCCCAAGGCCCGTGGCTACCACACGGCTAATATGGTGGGCAGCAAGCTCATCATCTTCGGCGGCTCTGACGGCGGGGAGTGCTTCGACGACGTCTGGGTCTACGACGTTGACGCTCACTTCTGGAAGCTGGTCACCATCCCCATCACATTTCGCCGGCTATCTCACACCGCCACCATCGTCGGATCATACCTCTTCGTGATTGGCGGCCACGACGGCAACGAGTACTCCAACGACGTCTTGCTCCTGAACCTGGTTACTATGACTTGGGACAAACGCCGCGTCTACGGTCGCGCGCCCTCGGGGCGGGGTTACCACGGGACAGTGCTGTATGATAGCCGGCTCATCGTAATTGGCGGTTTTGATGGTAGCGAGGTCTTTGGCGATGTCATGATTCTCGAGCTGGCCGTTCACGCGTACTATTCACAGATCAGCCACTTCACTATCGAGGTGTAAACAATGTGGCGCTCATTTCGCGGCGGGATAGATCCATGGGATGAATACAGTAGCGGGGTATGAAGAGGTGGCAGGGAGTCGGCGGGTTATGTCATTTTGATCATGTTTAATATGTACGCTTTACTTTAAGGATTGATTTTGGATATCCAAACATAGCATCTATAATACAGTTATAGTTCCGTCTCGACTCTTCAGGTATTCGACCCGTTTTCAACACCGGCTTCCATTCCCTGTCCATAGGTGGTTCACTATATTGCTGATAACCATCAATCGCTGCCACCTCCTCTTCGAATGGTCTCTGAACCGCCAAATAACTCCTAAACATCGTTTGGAATGATGTCTATACCGCCCGGGCAAGCGTCTTGGTTTCATGATCGTTTTAGTAAGAGGGTCGCCCAACAGCCCTCAGATTAATGTGTGGTTTGTTGTGTATTTGGAGGTTGTGGTCGTAAATCTATCCTCGATGCTTCGAGGTTGTATAAGTGCTTTAGACCTTGCTGGCAGTAGCCTGTGCCTGCTTCTTTGCGGCCAGCCGTTGTTCCTCGGCAGCAACCATGTCTATCAGGCTAATTAGCTTCGCGCACGCTGGTATCAAGTTGCAGAAAACGACTTACCCTTCCAGAGATCCTGGCCCTCGTATTCCTCCTTGTGGATCTTCTCCTCAATGAGGCGCTTGTGCTCCGGATCGTTGGGATCGACAACCAGCACCGTCTCCCAGCGACCGCTGCCGGCCTTGGCGTCATTCACCTCGAAGACAGCCGACACGACCAGGACGGCGAGCGTCAGGCCCTGGGCGTACATACGGGCCTGAACGACCTTGTTGGCGGTGTTCATGGGGGAGCGGCCAACGATGGCGAGCGCAATGCCCATGCTGGCCAGCCAGGAAAGGAAGACAATGCTGTAGCGGTGCTCGCGGCCATACTGGAGGAAGCGCTCGTAGGCGGTCTCGTTTTCGCGCATCAGGGCGCGTCCACGGGCGCTGCTGTCCTTGTAGGTACTCATGGGGTCCTGGGCGCGCTGGTAGGCGATGCCATAACGATCGGCGTTGATGATGGCGCCGAAGGTACCGGCCGAGGTGACGAGAAATGTACGGAAGGGGATGGTGAGGCCGCGAAATGCGGGCCAGCGCTTCGAAGCCAGAAAGACACCGGAAACACCGACGCAGAGGCCTATGGTTCCGCCAATGGAGCCGCCTGTGAGGATCTGTTTGTAGTGCGCCTCCTCTTCTTCTTTGGTAAGGAGCTTCATGGCTGTGGTGGACGAAGAGCGATTAGAGGGTGTGATGAGTACGACGAGGGCGATGGAGATTCTGAAGATGGAGGAGTAGGCGAAATCGAGGTTGTGGAGGTCAAAGGCGTCTACGGTAGTTGAGATTCCCTGTTCGTGGTCGATATCGAAAAAGTCGATGTCACGAATGTCGTATGATGACGGAGGGCGGGCGGCTTGGTGCGGTTGCGATAAGTGGGTCCGGACCGAGGATGGTTCCAAAATGCGGGAGTTGAAAGCGGCACGAGTGACGTGTTGGTTCGGGTCGTGTAGGTTGCAAGACTACCTACTCAATGCGTATAGGTATGTGTTCGCCAAAGTAGTCTAGTATTGAATGTTGGAAATGGTGAATTGAGAAACCGGAGCGTAAACTGAAAGGTATTTCAACCAAAGCCCGTCTTGGTTCTTCGCTGACTTCCGGCGTTGAAGTTGATGATGTAAGACGAGACAAGTGACGTCCCTTTTCCGAGGTCGCCCGTTGATGTCAAAGAAAGCCGAAAGATTTCCGTCCGTCACACCGCGACAAGGCCGAGTGAGAGTTATTCGATTGGGGAACTGGGTCAACGTAGTAAGCAATGGCTGACGAGCTCGAAGACACTGTTCTACGTATACTGTCGCGGGAGATATTTGTACTCGGCCTTCCCGCCCCGTCATCTGCAGTTTTGATCAGGCGTTGTGCTGGGTTTGAACAGTCTTTCCGACTCCTACTTCACCCGCGCTGCCTTGTCTCTGCTCGGTCCCTCGCCGCAGAACGGCCGCCTTTTTCGAGGAGATGCAACGGTGCCTGCGGCGGGTGCGGCGAGTGCGGCATATGGACAGCCAGGCCAGGTACTTGTAATTGCGGCATGGCTTGCCGCCAGAAGGGCAAATGGCGTGGTGGAGGCCGGACCATCGCGGAGGAACTGCTGTATATTTTAAGAATTCAGGGTCCAGATGCAGCTGCATCTACGTATGTAAGTAGTTGGAGTTCCTGGTAGTAATTTCCTCAATGAAGACTTCATCATTGGCCTCACGCGCGGCTCTCAAGGAGGCTGCTCAATGGCGTCCGTCCTAATAATTACCAATTGACAACCTACAGATCCTTCCTCACTGAAGAATGCCCAGGTACCGGACTAGATTGGTAGCTTTGCCGAACCCTCAACCCTTTAATCTAGATCCCGAGTCAGCCCAGGCGTCTGGAACTACGACTAGCCCTCGGGGTGCTCCGAAGCAATCCCACGCGAGCGACGCGGGGCGACGTGGTCTGACTTTCTCTTCCCGCACGAACACGCGGGACCGGATGGTAATTACCAAGAAGTCCGTACAACGGAAGTCGGGGGGCATATGCTATTCGTGCAAAAGACACTGATGAGCCACAGACACAACGCAGAACGATTTCGAAGCCGAGCGAGCGCAACGGACCAAGAAGTGAAGTAGAAATTCGGGTGAGATCAGCAGCGAAGTCACCGGCAAAGCAGCCGACCGCTGTTTCGTCGGCGTTGCCTGGGGCTTCCTAAATGCTACAATCTCTATTTTTGCAAGTCGTATGCGTACTTCGCTCAACGGGCCCTTCGTTCTGAAGCACGAAGTTGCTATGGCTCTTGTAAGGTCTGTCCGGCTCAAGTTTGTTCATACACGCCGTGCGATCGCCGTGCGATGAGGTGGGAGCGAGCTTTTCTGGAAAGTCAGCTACATCACTCTTCCGAACTTTGGCTCCCATTTGTGCTGGCCATAGCAGCGAATGGAGTGTTGCTCTGCGATGACAGATTTGTTTTTATCCTCTTTTCGGAAACCGATTATCGTTTCCCCAGTGCTGTTAATTAGCTCTCTTTAGATCTGCAATTTCCAAGACGGCCAAGTCGTCGGGATACGACATACAGTAGTTGTTCGTAGTAACCGCATCAGATTGATTTGCTTCAGTACCAAGTACTTTCATGAACCTACACAATCGCAAGTGAGACTTACTACACTGTACGCTCGGGAAACTGCGAGATTGGGAAATATAACTTGCAGATCGGTCGTTTGGCTGAGGCCAAGCGTTATCTATATGCAAGCTGGCTCTCGCGGCGTTTAAACTATGGTATCGTGACCACAACTTACAAAAGCAAGCAAGTAGGTGAGGGCCAACCAGCCTAGTAGACTAGCATAGGTAGTAATTATACGTACATAGTTGACGCTGAACACTGCGCATCTGCTAGTTCGTGTGTAACGGCCTAGGATCTAGGATCAACAGGGTCTCGCGATGGCTATCGCATTCCTTTTTGGGTCAAGGAGATCTACCCCGCTTGGCATCTGGACTCGATGGACACGGGCATAAGGAGATGTGCGCTGATATTTGCAAAGGTAGGTAGTTCGTAGGCAACTAGGTTGGTATCAGGCAACGGGATTCGAGTTGCGCTGCAGGTTGACTGCTGGGCTTCGATTGGATGTCGGCATCGGAACTGGCGAACTGCAAGATTGTAGCGGATGGACCTTCACAATGTCGCTTGGCAAGTTTGGAGCTAATTGCAACCTGCCTCGCTAAATAATCTCCTTGGCCGGTTGCGCAACCTAGACGCCAGACGTTGGAACTCGGTGGACGTGAAGTTGAGAGGGTGTGCTGGGAGAAGAGAAGGTTCGGCTAGCCGCTTAGAGTGCTATGTAGCTCGCTGAGGCGTCAGTCCTCTCGTTTCGGAACAGCCTATGATGGGGCGGCAATGTGGCATGAGAACTGTGGAAGGCCATGATATTGCGTAGATAGCTGTCTTTTGGCTGTTGCATTGTAGGGTCTTATTCGTGCTCTGGCTTTGAGCGGCGTGGGGCGTGAATGTCAAAGCACAAGTTGGTTGTGGCTGCCGACAATAGCGGCGGGCTTGTGTTTCTGCGTGTGTTACTGGTCCCCTCAATCAATGCCATGCAGTTCTACTAGCTGATATACGAATAGTGTGACAGCTTTGTGTAGTCAAGACAAGAGGCTGCGAACTGAAGAGCCTCGAAGACCTCAGTTGTAAGATCTGGTATAGAATTTTGCTTCTTTGTTGCATATTAGTTGGCACGCATTTGGAGCTGCATAACCGATCTGGACACGAGGCGAGGTTACCTTCTGCAACTTCGTAAGACCCAATTAATTGCCGATCTTTGCTGAGGCACATCTTGAGGGTGGCTGGCGGTCCTCGGGGCCTTGTCCCTGAGGCGCTTAAACTTATCAACGACGTGTTACGTGACCGAAACCGTCTGGAGTGGCACCTCGAGTCGAGGTACATGTCTCACATCCATTCAGGGTCCAGACGATTACGCTGGCGCTGACTTTCGGAAACCCTGCTGTGGAATGGAAGCCCTATGACTGCCAAGCTATTTTGTTCCATGACGCTTCTGCGCCTGCTTGGGCCGTCTTACGAGCCACTTAACGTTCAGCCGGCCTAGCCTTAATCCTGCACTAGAGAAGCCGGACCGACAGCAGGTACTGGACGGACCGACAGGGATCAATGGCGTCGACAAGGAAAGCTGTTTTTGCCGTGGGAACTCGCATGTGCAAGTAATGAGCCAGAAGCTTGACAGAGGTGATTCAAAGGGAGACCGTACAGGAAGTGCATAGGGACAAGCGCCTCCACGCAACACATGTTCGAGTATGTCTCAGACCGTTGGGAGTACCACCAGTCTTGTACTCTCCGCCTAGGGCTCCCCCTGGTCGGCCAAGGAGGAGTTTACCATGGGTGAGCCAACCATAAGCTACCCCAAGATGCTAATGTCGATGGTAACACTTGGCTGTACGCAACGTGTTACGCCGAGAGATGCTGGAGCCGGAGAGCCATCAGTTTTGGGATTCGGAGACGCTCAACCTGGCAGAGTGTTCGCGGCGACACGCGGGATGTGGAGTTTCCATGCGACAGCCTCTCCTCAACACACCCTCAAATGTGGACGAGGTGTTTAAAGCTACAAGAGGCACTACTGTAGATGCGAGTCAGGTCGAAGAGCGGATGCGGTCCACTCACAATAGCAGCAGGGCCTCCATCACTAGGTCTACCATGTGGTGACGAGTCTGCGGCCATGAACGAAACCGAAAGCCTGCAGCTGAATATTGAATGATGTGAGCGACAGACAGGCGATGGAGGGTACCTAAACCTGTATTCGGTACACTATCGGTTGGTTTACTTCGGTGAAGGCAGAACATCAGGGCAGCGGCGCGTCCAAGACCAGTTCGTGGGTTGCCATGCCGGAGTACTGGAAGCTGCCACCAATGTACATAGTAGATTATGATGGATCCTCCTAGAAGGAACAGCATACTGTGACCTTTGGGATCCATGTCGATGATCGTCAAATGACCACTGACAGCTGAGGCAAGCTTGGCAAGGTAGGTGGAATGAAGAGGCATTACGAAAGTACTTACAAAACAACCAATCTCGGCGCTGCCAACCAACGCTTTACCTCGGGACCTCAGTAGGCGTGCCGTGACGTCGTCCGGGGCTCGGTGTCGATGATAGCGGCCCAGGTCCCTGGACTTCGGCCACAGGCGTATGTACGTGCAGGCAGGAAGTGGTGAGCAGTAAGATGCGGCGGTGTCGGAGGTTGCACAGCATGTGCCGACGGCTGGGTGAGGTTTCTCCATCATCAACAATGACTAGGAAGGAGCCTTCGTTCCGCGGTACTGGGACAGTGTGGCATGGATCGGTTACAAGGGCCCCTCGCGAGTCGCCGGCTAGCTCTTAATGTGATTAGCAGCAGCTCTGGCGAAGCTTGGAGCAGAAAGGCGATGATCAGGTTGTCGGCGATGGGATCTGCCAAGTATCGGAGCCGGGTTGGTCAACGGGAGGGACGGAGGCAGGGCGGGAATGGTGGCCACAGAAAGCCACACAGAAGAACGGCGCATCCGTAACAGCCACGCGCAGGTACCGAGTGGATCGACGAAGATGAAACTGCCTGAGAATTGCTGATGAGGCGCATGCCGAAATTTGGGCGGAGCTAGCTGAGTGGAATGCCTGCGCGTTAATCAATGACAGCAATCGAGGCCGAGGCTTGTTGTTTGCTGAAGAACGCCGGGCGGTTGACACAAAGCTGAATAAAGTCGAGGACAGCTGGAGGGCAACAACCGTGGTAAATCTCCAGGTACATGACCGGCAGACGGACACCGCAGCAGTAAGGTGCCTTAGCGGAGGTATGGGTACCGCTCCACGTTGTTCCATAATTTGTTCAGGTGTCAGCGGGTTGGCGAGATCGAAGACCAGGGCCCCAGGGGTTCGGCAGTGGTGGGTTCTTGACTACAACAGCCAACCGTCTGCAGCCTATCGACTCTGGAGACATGGTGGATTCGAGATGGAAGAATCGAGCGATCGTGAATCGTAATATCGTACGTAGGTTTAGGAACGCATGGTGCTCCAGACGAGGCTTATTCCGCTTGACTCACGACCTATGGACGTGGTGCATGTTGTAGGAGTCTTGAAATTGAAAGGCGTCGAGTGTGTAGGCTGGGAACTACCTTATACCCCGTACTCCCATTGAAGCCACGTCAACCTCGATGGTTAGTAGGGCGTGCCTTCCCTGGGGAACACTTGTGCTGTTACTAGAGGTAGCAGCTAACATCTATCTTTCTTACTAAGGTAGGCATTATTACGTAGTACTGTTGTACGGAAACTGCCATTTCGTACTTGCCACCTAAACTGTCGGACCCTGTGGTCCACGTGACAGCTGGGGCCCACATCACATATTAGCTCCGCTAGCCTCCACACTAGCATAGGAAGACCAAGCCTTTACACAATCACATTCCCGTGCTATGCATGACATAAACTGCAGATGCAAATGATGTAGTTATCCATGGATGGCAGAACGATGCTTTCCTGACGAGTACTGACTTGGTGGTGGGTGTTTGCATCGTGTAGACTTTGCTGAAAAAAGGGTATCATAGGTGCAGCTGGTTCGAAAATGCATAATTTAGTACTTTCAAAGTACAGCATCAGGACGCAGCATCTTTGAGTTGTATCCATGGATACTCTCTTCTTCTTCCTTACATCGCATTCACGGTAAACCGCTTCCACCTCAGAAAGGTACGGACCTTGCCGGGCTAATTGCTGATATTGATGCCTTTCCATCTGCGCCTGCCTGCTTAACTTCATTCTTCAACTATTCGCCAACCCAACGCTCACATCCATCTCCGAATGCTACATTCTAGCCCATTGCTCATCTTGGAAACTAATATTGGATCCCACATATTACTTCTCCGAACAGTACGAAGGACGCATCTGCTCTGGGAAGCTAGGCACAGCTACTCGAACATCCTCGCTTCATCTTGACGACGGTGAGTACGTACCCTGATACGAATCGTTGCCCGTCATAGGAGCAGCACCCTTCGGAGCCTCAGCTACATCGCGACACTTCTCCAGCTTCAAGTGCGACTCTAGTGAGGTTGTCTGGCTCCCCCACCCTGTCAAAGCGATCCAAGCAACCAGGGACCCATAGCTCGCACACAGTCCTACACCTTGGCACTGGCACCCACTCGCCAGGCCTGACCCACCCCCCGACAGTGCAGCCCAACCGAGCCCCCCCGGTCACTCCACCAGCGGAAAGGTCGTCTCAGAGAGGACAGGTACGAAGAGCAAGGTATAGCTCGAAGTACCGCCAGCGGCAGCGACCTGTGGCCAGGTACCTTCTATCGAGTCCACTCAGCTGGCGCCACTCATCCGTCCAATCCTTGATCCATTACCTTGGTCCCGGACCCTTGAACCTGATCCCAAACGAGCCTGGACTTGGACCGATCTCGACTTGGGGACACGCGCCGACAAGTTAAGCATCCCTCGAGTCTGGAGTGACTCTGAGACAACGACCGGGGATCAAGACAGGATTCGGGGCTTGTACGGAGTTCACGAACGAGGCCAACCATATCTCGAGAAGGATTCCTAACTCTGTGATCAAACAGGTCTACCATCTATTTCCATGTATCGTTTGCCAGACAGCATTAAGACCTAATAGCACGGTGTACGAAGTACACTCTCGCATAAGCCCAGCAATTGCAGTAAAGTCATAGCAGTTGTTGCCGTCATTAGTAGCCGACTTACACCAACCATTTCCAACTCCAAGACAGGCCGCCACCGCCATCTCACAGCTGGCCTCAGGTTTGCACGACGACCCAGACAATACAACTGCAGCCGGTCCGACAGGTCTGTCAGACTGCCAGAGACACGCAGAGGCACTGGGCAGCTGTCTATTTGTCTCCCTTACCAAGTACCGTAAATAATACGCCGTGGGCATCGGTCGTCTTCTGTCTTCCTTTTATGCGAGCTCTACCATACAACTTGGCCGGCTCGTCGGCGAAGCAAGTTCACGCGCCAAGAGGCACACCGTCTCGAGTCTCGACGCCCGACGGGACGCTTGTCCATTGATCGATTGTTCGCCGCTCGGCTAGGTGCTGCGCGCTCGCAGGCAGGCATATCTCGCACATCATAACGCCCTTACATTCACCTTCATCTTCACTTTCGCGCTCGCTCGCACCCCCAGCTCGACGTGCGCCGTCGCCGTTGCGTCGCCTTCCCCGTCGCCTTCACTCCCTCTTCCGTGGACCCGTCCGCACGCTCCGCGCTGGGCTCTAGCATGCATAGCACAATCGCGCGCTGGTTCCAGAGCAACGACGACAGCGAGAGCGAGTCGCCCCGGACTTGTCGTCAGCGGCCTGGCGCCGCCCGCTCCGCCGCTGCCGCCACCGCCCACTCCAGCGAGGGTACTCTCGACTCTGGCTGTGACTCGACCGCCGCACGCACCCACTTCTTCGCCGCTGACATTGACTCTCCTGGGTCCCTCACTTCGGCCTCGCTGACGCAGTCGCCGTCGCCCCAGCCCGAGACCCCTACTGACCAATTTATCTCCGGCCCTGACCCTACCGCTGCTTCTACCGCTACCGCTGGCGCTACTGCTATTGCCTTCGTTACCGCTTGCAATTCCTCCTCCGCCGGCAACTTCTCCTCCAAGCCCACCAAACCCATCCTCATCGCCTCGCCTCTCGTTGGTTTCTGCTCGCGCGTCGCTCCCTTCGCCAACCCGTTTGCGACCTCGAACGACCTCGTACACTGTAGATCCGAACTCGACGACATCGACATGACCACTGGTCGCACGCTTGACCCGTCCATGGGTCGTCCCCGGGGAGACTCGTTCGTGAGCGCCGGACCGAAGCCCATTTCCGTTAACAACGCCAACCGCGACGATGCGAGCCGTAACCGCAGAGAGTCGCTCGCCGGCAGCCTCATGGGCGGCATGAGCTGGGGTGGCATGTCCTTTGGCAGCTTTGTTCGCGATGAGTAAGTCCTGTTTCTTCCGTTCGCTCCCCAGAACCTTTGCCTTGCATCTTTCCTCTCAGCTCGGGCGTTCCGCTTGGAATCTGCTTTCTGCAATCCCATGCTGGCCCCTCCCCGCGTCGTTTGTGCCGTGCGTTTCAACCGCATCCTACTCTCCCCATTCCGCCCGCGAGACATTTGCCTGTTCGGGCCCCTACCCTTGTTCGACGTTGCAGCATTCGGTCGTACATGCGACATGATCTGCGTGGGAAAATAATAAAACATTATTGAAACCTGAGACTGACATGCTACTTGCAGCATCATGATGCAGGGCACATCGCCCTCACCTTTCGGCAATACGTACCAGTCGCCCTCAAATCACTCATCGTCGTACTTGCCCAAGCTTGAGGCCAACTTTATGCGGGACTTCACATGTTGCGGCAAGATCCTACCTAACCTTCACGATCTGTTACAACACTACGAAGAGGCACATACTCAGCCTAGTCCTAACACGGCCCGGCATAATACCTTCTCCCAGTTCTCCCAGCTGGGCATGCATGGCGCCCCCAAGGTGCCCAACTTGCGAGCAAGTCCGGCAGCATCGGGTAACGGCAATGCGCAATCATCAACTACGCAGCTGGGCCAGCAGGCCAGGGCGCACTCGTCGGCGATGCACATGATGGGTAATAACCAGAACGCCGGGATTGCCGACGCGCACATGAACGTGAATATGGCGTCGAATCTGAACGACGAGATGGATGCCGTTGCCGATATGGAGATGGACGACGCTGTCAGCTCCATGGAAATTGACGACAGCCAGCGCATGCACCAAACGAGACAGCTCTTTGGACAACAGCAAAGACCTCAGCTAAATATGAATACTTCGGGTCTGACCCAAGGCTTGCGCACTTCGCAGCCCCCGACGCCAGCCGCCGCGAGTTTTGGACTTCAGAACAACCCGACTGTTTCATCTGTCAACACCCCAACTCTTACCACGCACCAAAGCCAGCTGCCACGTCGAGGTCAGCAGGCGGATATGGACGAGGAACTCCCCGGCATGCCTATGGGCGGCAACACGACTGATATTGGCGACATGAACTTTGGCGCCAACCAGACTAATGACGCCAACTATTGTATCAACGACCCGGGCAAGCACCTTTTCAGTCCTACCGGCACGTTTCCTGTCAACAACAAGGCGATACAGATGCAACTGGCTCAGTTGGGTTACCAACAGGGACAGTTTACCGATCCCATGTCCAATTCAGCCCTCATGCAGCGCCTGAAGGCCATGATGATGCCCGAAGAGCATAAGCCATTTAAGTGCCCTGTAATAGGATGCGAAAAGGCATATAAGAACCAGAACGGCCTCAAGTATGAAACTACACCCCTGCAAAAACGATTTGTATATCTCTCTAACGTGTCGATTAAGGTATCACAAGACCCACGGGCATCAAACCCAACAGTTACACGAGAACGGCGACGGCACGTTCTCCATCGTCAACCCGGAGACTAGTGCTCCATATCCGGGTACTCTGGGGATGGAGAAAGAGAAGCCGTTTAGCTGCGAGACTTGTGGGAAGCGCTACAAGAACCTGAACGGGTTGAAATACGTAAGTTGACTCTGCAACTCGCCATGTGATTCGCCGTGCAAGTTCCTCTACTGACAGACTCATACAGCACAAGTCACACTCGCTCCCATGCAATCCGGACTTCAAGCTCCAAGCCATGGCCGCGGGGATGAACCTTCCTGGTATCGGCGAAGACCAGCTTCCCCAGTAGAAGCCGACCAACTACACTCTCTCAACGCATGTACCGACTAGTAGATAGTCGGTCGCCCGAGGCACGATCACTTGGTGACGCAGTCAGCCGGATCGACGAGAACAATGGGGCCTACTAAATGGTCGCGTCAACTACTCGACCTCCCCGGAGACCCTCAGATCACTGGCACTATCAGTTTCAGCCCCGCCTCGTGCTGGATCGCGAGATCATCTCGATGGCATCGTCCTGACCGCGTTGGCCACTTCCGTAACACATAGCCGCTGATTCAACCGCAATGGCGTTTTTGCTCGGACTGCTGCCTGGATTACCCTTGGGTAATTTTCTTGGAATGCCAAATATGAGGACGACTGCGATTACGCTCCCCAAACTTGTTCTACTTCCCTAGGCTCCCCCGCACAGCGTTTTCTAATAGCTACTTCCCCCGCATCGTTGACGGAGCCGGCGACTAGCGGGAGCACTATCACCATTATTATCACCACTGCAGCTCGTTACGCGCATGCCCGCTTGGGGGTTGCCAGTCAAGCCGGCTTGTGGGGGGATGACGGGTTCTTCCCCAACCGCTCTTTCGCCTTATCTTCCTTTTGGACAGAGCGTGGACTTCTGGACACTCCCCACCACGCTTAGAAGTGGCTAATCAGTTTCGATAATACTTCTAGACACTGTTGCGGATCCGCCTGCCGGCTGGGCTGGCTTGGCTGGACTGCTCACACTCTATCTAGGGTGGATCTAGGGTGCTTGGAGTTGCCTGGCTGCGTTGAAAACAGGGAGCGATAGACTGCATGTGATTTGAGAATGGTATATCCTGCCGTTGGTCGTTTGGTTGCTTGCTGTTTGCCGAAATCATACAAGGGTGGTTAGCGTTTTCTCTCTTCTCCTGCTTTGTTTTCTTCTTTTCTTTTGAAGTCATGATACTGCTGCTTTTTCCGCCGCTGATGATTATGCTGCTACGTACTGCGTTTTCTTTGGATTTCGTTGAAGTTTCGGACTGTTGTGTCACTCTCGTGAAGAGTAACACGTCTGGGGATTTCGTTGAAGTTTCGGACTGTTGTGTCACTCTCGTGAAGAGTAACACGTCTGGCGTGGGATTAAAATAAAATGGGGTGGTAGGGAGGGAGTCTGATCGGAAAAAGGACGATGAAGCCAAAGGATAGACTGGGCAATCTGGCTTCTCTGCCAAGTGTTTTTGATTTTTGTTACCTGCTGTTGTTGTTGTTGATCAATAGACTATCTGGGGGCATTCTCCCTTGTTCGCACGCTATACTATCTCTTCATCTCTCAGTTTTCGCATCGTGATGCATGCGATTCGCGGTTCACGATCCTCGATTGCCCTTCTCCCGGAACCCACCCGCCCAGCCTCCGCAGTGACATGCCCTCGCAGCGGCTCGACGATCGGCAACGCTTGCGATTCAGCTAAGGGGCGCAAAAGCAATGTGCTCCCTACGCGAGGCCACTCACGACTTTCCACATTTGAGATAGGAATAGTGCTAGTACGTAGCAGTATGCGAGAATCACCGAGACTACTAATGTAGGCAACGAGGTAACGTGGGCTATGTATTTGCCGATTCGATGGCCGACGACGGACAGGCCAGGTATGTATGCTTATCTCACGGCAGCTACCCTACCCGACCTACTAGATCTAAGTGAGTACCTTGGCTTAAGATTTTACACGTTGTGGGGGTCCTAAACAAGATGTTGCAACAGCCAACGCCATGCGATGCTAGAAACGATACCGATAGTTACAGAAGAGGAAAAAAAAGAAGAAAGACAGAGACGGTGGCGCAAGCCACTACGTAGCTATCAGAAGCGACAACCTGCAACCCCCTCCGCCGAGTCATGCTCCCCTGGAAGAAACAAAGCAATAGCACGCGCGTGTCGTCGTTAGATCGAGTTATCTCATGAGGTATTGTGGTTAGTGGTGGTGGGGCTTTGCCCAAGTATCAGGCCGTATCCGTGTCGCCGTAGCGCGGTCCAGCCTCGTTTCAGCTCATCTCCATGCCCTCGTCGTCGTCGGCCTCGGACTCGAGCATCTGGGTCTGGTTGCTGCTGATGCTCTCCTTGCGTGCGGCGTGGCCCATGCCGTCGGCGTAGCGACCGGCCATGCCACCCCACTCGAGCTCGTCACCGCCGACGACGCGGCCCTCCATGTCAACCTCCTGGGAGAGCTCGACGAGGGCGGAGCGCGGGAGGCGGAGGAAGCCCTGGGTGCGGACGATGCGGCCCCAGTGGGTCATGCAGAAGGCGGCGGAACGCTTCCGTAGCCACTCTTCATTGGCGAGGCCGGCACAGTACCAGATGACGCAGGCGTGATCGACGTCGAGCTCCTTGGCGAGGCGGTTGACGCAGAGGAGGCGGAGGTGGGGGATGTTATAGATGTTGGACATGACGAGGAGGCCAGCCACGTCCGAGAGGCCTGTAGTTGCATCGCTGTCGGCGTCCGAGGTGCCGTGGATGCTGTCGGTGTAGAGGTAGTAGAGGAAGGCCTTGACGACCGAATAGGGCTCCGGAATGTGCATCTTCTTGGTGTGGAACTCGGCCATCTGGGCGTTGTAAAGGCGGGCAAAGTGCGGCCAGCGCGCTTGGAGGATGAGCTTGTGCACGTGGATGGGCTGCGACGTCGGTGCGTCGGCCGAGAGCCAGTTCTGGTCTTGTTGTGGTGTCCCTTCGGCGCGGATGAGCCCCGAGCTGAGCGTCTCGTCTTCGTCGACATCTCCAGCCAGGGCGGTGATGACGAAATCAGTTCCGCTGCCCGTCTCAGGTGGCTGGTTGAAAAGATTCGCGAGGTCCGATCCAAGTCCCTTCGAAGGCTGGTCCATGGCCCTTGTCGTCGCGGATGGCCTTGATTCCACGCGGGGTTCCGCGGTTAGATTGTCTCCGAGGAAGCCGTATCTTCGAAGATCAATTTCCATGATATCGCTATGCATACATTAGCATGTCACTTGTCACTTAACGGTATCGAAGGGGGGTCTTACCTGAGGTACTCTTCGTACCCGTTGGGACCCAGATCCGTTGCGGCAGGGTCAGTGGGACACCCCAGCAGCCATGCCTTGGTGCCATCCTCGTTCATCGTGCAGTAATGCCATCTGTAGCCAGACTTGAAGATTTCACGGCCCTCAGCAAGCTTCTGCCAACGCAGCGTCCCAAGATCTAATGCTGATAGCGAGCATTCTCTTGGAGTGATCGTGGCCGCTGGCGTGACAAAGTCGAGGAGAGTCCCAGAAGAGTAAGCGTGGTAGTGAATACCCGAACCTTGCGACGGGATTGCGGGACCTGACATGAACTTCAAGGCTCCTATAGACCCTGGTGCCATCGGGGCATATGACTTAAGCTGAAATGACGGAGGGTTGACCTGAGCTGTCCGTGAATTGGCGGCATATCCAGAGGCGCCTATAACCGGAGCTTGAGCCATCGTGTACGGGGTTCGAGAAGAGCCGCCGGCTCTGCTACCGAGGGCGCCGCGGTCGAAACTTCCAAGCTGAGGCCGTGAGTCGAACTCGGGGCTTCCCTTCAAATCCAACCACCACAAATCGCTAATCTTGTCCATGTCCTCACTAAGGCCTCCAAAGACCCAGACTCGATCGCCCCAGATATAAGCCGAGTGGTCAAACCGGCCGACGAAGCGCCACGCCTTGGACCATGTATACGTCTTCAGGTCGAGGTAGCAAATGTCGTCCAACACATAGTTGTTCTGGCCGGTGATGCCACCGATGACAAAGAGCTTGTCCTCGTGGAGTACGGCGGCGTGTCGCGCCCTGCCTTTCGGAATGGGGCCAGTGACCTGAGGCTGAGTCCAGTGGGCTGTCTTCAAGTCGAAGACGATCAGATCGGAGAGGTATGTTCGGTGTTCGTTCTCGCCGCCAAAGACTAATAGCTTGCTTCCTTGGTAGAGTGTCGCAGTGTGTCCTATGGAGAGTCAGCCGTCTATTCGAAGAAAGCCAATACGGAGGATCAAGCTCGGGGCCACCAAGTTCGGGGAACGTACCCATCCTCACGCCAGGGATGTCGCCGTAGTTGTCGACCAAGCTCCATTGGTGACTGACGAGGTCCAGCCTCAGCACGTGGTTGTAGACCTCATCGGTATACTGATCGAAACCGCCGAAAGCGAATATCTGATTGTTCCCACAGTACGTCACAGAGGCGTTCACAAGACAAGCGGGTCTTTGGCCTAGCGTGCGGGTGACTTTGGGGCGGTATCCATCTGCGACGACCGTCCGCCCCTTTGCGGGGGAGTTAGGCATGATGTAGGTGTTGTTCGAAGAGGATGCCGCTGAAGGAGGAGTCGGAGCGACCACCAGTGAAGCAGCGTTGGAAGTCGAGTTACTGGTGACGACCGGCGGTTGTGTCGATCCAGCGACAAGGGTCGGCCCGCCAAAGATGGACTGCGGCGGCTGGCCGGGGGTCGACAGGTGAGCCATGGCGCAAGGTCCCGGGGAGCGTCTGGTACGTCTTCAGGTCATCTCACGGTGTTGAGGCGGCCACGTCGATCGCGTCGGGGGGAAGAGGGGACTTTTGGCGGGAGGTCGGTGGAGCGAAGGCGGCGACAGCGATGGATGGCAGCAGCCGCAGCGAAAGGTCGGTCGTCGTGAATGGTGATGGTGACGGTGAGGTTCAAGTGCGGTTGTGCGGTGGCATCGAGAGACCCTGCTCCTTGCCGTCGTTATCGTTAGGCTCGCAAACTTAGAAGCCTCACTTGTGGACTTGTGACTGTGGCGCCATGCAAGGTCCAAGGAGATTTGCGGGCTTAGCGCACCGTCTCACACTGCCATTGGCCCGAGACATCATGCGTGGCTGCTAGTGCCACTCGGAGCGGATCTTTCGAGTCTCCGACGTCACCCCGTCATCCAGCTCGTTGCCCGGACAGACTGTTGGCGGGGTTCAATGTAAATAAAAGGAAACCGGGAACTGCACCTCTTACCGATTGCCTTTCCCTCTATACCAAACCTTCAAACCACCCTTCTCTCTGTACCGTCGTTTACCTCTCGCACGAAGCTTGCCTTTGCCTTTTTGTCTTTCAAGAAACTCAATCTCAATTGTCAACATCGAACTCAATCATCTATTGCACGCATTGGTTCCTCCTCACTGGAGACCCTTTTAAACACCCACCCCCACCTCGATACACTTCACAGTTCTTCACAATGGCGACCGCATTTGTATCGACTCCTCTCAAGTCCCACAAGGGACTGTTCTCCTCCCGTACCGCTGGCGGACGGATGCCCTTGACCCCGTCTCCCCGTCAACAGGCCTCAAATGCCAACTCTGGCAATGTCAAATCGTCACCTTTCACACCGGAGAGAACCAAGTCCTCGTATAATGGGAACTTTATGGACCATCTTACCAAGCCATCGCAACGCGGATCACCGAAGTCGAACATTGCCCGCGGTGTCCAGACGCCCCGTAAGGCCCTTGAGCTGGGTGTCTCCGACTTCACCCTTACCGGTACTGGTAACACCAAGACTCCTTCTAGCACCAAGTCAAGAAAGGGCCCGCTAAGACAGAAGTCTGCCAAGACTACCGTCAACTACAGCGGTGATCGGTTCATCCCCAACCGTGGCTCAAGCTCCTCTGCCAACGCTAGCTCCAGCAAGATGCACATCTCAGAAAAGCAGCGACCTAAGAGCGCCAACGCCGAGAGCTCCAACGTGCTTTCTACTGCTGCCGACGAGGCTCTGGCTGCCCTTGGAAACTTGAGTATCAACGACGACGAGACTGATACCTATTCGCGACCTTCGCCCAACACTGTCGCTTACCAGGACTCGTTGGCCAGCGCTTGCGGTGTCAACCTCAACACTCGTATTCTGGAATTCAAGCCTGCTCCTCCGGAGTCAGCCAAGCCTATTGACCTCCGCCGTCAGTACAACCGCCCACTAAAGTCGGCTGGCGCTAGCTCTGCTCAATTGCGACGCCGCATTGCCACTGCCCCTGAGCGTGTTTTGGATGCCCCTGGCCTGATTGACGACTACTACCTGAACCTGCTCGACTGGAGCTCCAACAACCAGGTCGCCATTGGCCTCGAGCGCAACGTGTATGTCTGGTCTGCTGAAGAGGGAAGCGTCAGCAGCTTGCTGGAGACGTCGCCCGATACCTACGTCAGCAGTGTCAAGTGGTCCGGCGATGGCGCCTACGTCAGCGTTGGCCTAGGAACTGGTGAGGTTCAGATCTGGGATGTTGCCGAGGGTCAGAAGATCCGGAGCATGTTCGGCCACGATACCCGTGTTGGTGTTATGGGATGGAACAAGCACCTTCTCTCCACCGGTGCCCGCAGCGGCCTCGTCTTCAACCACGATGTTCGCATCGCTGAGCACAAGGTTGCGGAGCTCGTGTCTCACACCTCGGAGGTCTGTGGCCTGGAATGGCGATCGGATGGCGCCCAGCTCGCTACTGGCGGCAACGACAACCTGGTCTCTATCTGGGATGCCCGATCTCTGTCTGTGCCCAAGTTCACCAAGACCAACCACAAGGCTGCCGTCAAGGCCCTCGCCTGGTGCCCCTGGAACATGAACCTCCTCGCCACTGGTGGTGGTTCGTACGACCGTCACATCCACTTCTGGAACTCGACCTCTGGTGCTCGCGTCAACAGCATCGACACTGGTTCCCAGGTGACCTCGCTCCGATGGAGCCCTCACTCCCGCGAAATTGTCAGCTCGAGCGGCTTCCCCGACAACTCGCTCAGCATCTGGAGCTACCCGACCCTAGTCCGCACCGTCGAGATTCCCGCTCACGAGAGCCGAGTCCTCCACAGCTGCCTGAGCCCCGACGGTCAGATGTTGGCTACTGCTGGTGAGTCGATCTGAACTCTAAGTTGCCTGAGATAACAGAAGCTAATGTGTTTATAGCTGCCGATGAGAGCTTGAAGTTCTGGAAGATCTTCGAGAAGAAGGCTGGCACAGCTGGCAAGGCTGACATGGCCACGGCCGGCGCTCAGATGACAATCCGATGAGTGGATATCGCTAACAACTAACCAACGATAGGTCATGACCATTTCACTCAAGCCTTGATTTTACTGGCGTTACACACGGCAGTCTCTCGGGGTGGTGGACTTTGAGCACGGAGTTTGGGAAGGTTTACACGGATATGTAACATGGAATTGATTTGCCTGGGGCACGCGCTTTTTACTTCCTCAGACGTGCACGAGTGCCGTTCATGTGATGTTGAGGTGCTGCAGATCTGCTGCTGATTTGATTTGAGGGGTTGACTCGACTGTGCTGCATCATAACGCCTCGACGGAGAGGAACTGAAACAAGAGAAAACGGCTTGTAATTGATGCAGTATGAATAGATAGAACGTCACAAATTGAAACAGTGACAAAAATGAAGGTGCTGAAGACTAGATCAAGCAGTGAACATGTACTACTGCATTACTGGTAGTATTTGAGGATCTGAGGCCCAATGCCATGTAGTCGTACTGTAGCGCTCGGATCGGGCAGTCAGTGAATGGGCGATGAATGGGCGCTCAGGGCAGCCCCACATGACTAAGCGCGCCAGCGGCCCGCCAGTTCTAGAAGATGAAATCTACCACTGGCTGGCAACTCTCACCACTGCACATCACAAGGCAGAGGCGCACCGCACGCACCACACCTTCAACCACAACTCCACGGCTCCAGCTCCCTTTATACCCCCCTCGACGGAGAATCGCCGACAGTTTTCCGTTGGAGACATCTACGTTGCGTGTTTACTTTGCTCGCGTGGACTCGTTCCCTTCCAGATTGCGCATTGCTTGGTTTCTTGGACGGCGCCGCCCTGGAATAGACCGCCTGGTGGATCACCATCGCATCGCACGTCACTCCCACTCCCCGCGTACCAGGACCGAACACCGTCGCCGACACGGGCATTTCTGATTGCTTCTCGACTGCGTCCTCAATTCTGCATCAACTTGTGGCGCATCGTACAGCACAGCAGCCAGTCGAAGCAAGTCGGAAAAGCGTCCTCAGCTGCGACCAACAGGCGCCCGCGATCGAAGCAGGTAGCAACCACCGACGGGCACCATGTCCAACCAAGCAGTCGGCAACGTCTACCAGAGCATCATCGATGAGGTGATCAATAGCTCGCGCGTCGATTTCGAAGAGAGCGGCGTAGAGGAATCGGTGCTGGAGGAGCTGCGACAGGTAAGAAATGGTTCGGTTTCATCAACTTCTCTGGCGGTTTCCTTGATGGTCCGTCGATGGTCCCTTGCTGTGATGGTGAGAGAGAGAGGCACCATCATATCCATCGGCAGCACCCCAAGATTGCGGTTCCTCCTCTCCCTCACTTGCAGCACCTGGCAGCTGCCATCGCCCTCGACTGCTCCCTTGGCGACGCTGCGCCGACGGCCTCGGAGTGCGCGAGAGGGGGCGGCGAGCGATGCTGGGAGGGAGCTGGGGGTGGAGAGAGACGGCGGGTTACGGGAGGGGGCGACGCAGCGCTATTTGGTTCTTTTAAGCCCAAACCTGGAAGCCCCAAGGCCCCTGCTGCGACTTGTGGTGTTACTCCGCCCCCCGCCAACGACGCCTTGGGTTTTGATTGGCCATCTCCCCCTCATCCCATTATGTATTCCCCCCTTCTTCACGTGTCCCCATAGCCATGTTAGTATCACGCACTGCGAGGCGCTGCGAGGCGAGGCGAGGCAATGCTGCCCCCGTTGTATTCAACGCACGAGGCCGCTGCCTAGTGACTCACTCTTCTGTCCTATTGACTCATTCCCTTCAGTTCAGTTCGGTTCAGCTCGGTTCAACACGCTCGACTTGTCGTTTACTTGCCTTGTTCTGCCCTCTTACTGTTCCGTTGGCTGACCCAAACCTCCTCGCTTTCATAGGGATGGCAAAGGAAGCTTACTCAACTCGATGTTGCTCGCTTCCCCTGGGACCCGAAGCCTGATCCTCCGCCGCCCGCACAGCCTGCTCCTCCGCCAGCTCAAGCACAGCCCTCACATTCTCAGGCCCAGTTCTCTCCACAGCCCAATACCCCCCAAGGCCTATCTCTGCCCAACGTCGGACAGCAGGCGCAGGGCCAGAATGGCATCAAGTCAGAACCCGGTGTTCCACACATCAAGCAGGAACCCGGCTTAGCTCCCAACCCTATGCCGCCTTACCAAAACTACGGTGCGTTGGAAGGCAAGAACGGTGTCGCCGCTCAGAGAGCTGCCCAGCAACTTCAGGCACAGTATGGACAGAGGGCTGCCAGCTCCATCAACGCGCTTCACCAACAACAGCAACAGCCACCTCAGCCACAGACTCCTCAGCAACAGCAACAAGGCCATGCGCAACAACTAGCTCAACAGCAACAGGCTCAACAACAGCAAGCTCAACAACAGCAGGTACGTCAACAGCAGGCTCAGCAACAGGCCCACCAGCAGCAGGCTCAACAGCAGCAGCAGCAGCCTCAGCAGCAGCAACAACAACAACAACAACAACAGCAACAACAGCCTCAGCAACAGCAACAGCCCCAAGTACCGCAGACCACGCTACAGGCTCAGCAAGCCATCAATCAACAACAACAAGCAATGTACCGTCAGCAGCTCCTCCAACAACAACAGGCGCAACAGCAGCGAGCTGCCAATGGACAACCCAATGTCCGTAACGGCCAAACCGATGGTGCTGGATCCGAGGACGAAGATGAGGACGAGGATGAGTTCCAAGGCGTTATGCTTCAGCGAGACGCTGCCGGTGACCTCAGCGAGCTGGGCCGCGTCGAGATCGACCGTATGCTTCATGACCAAATTGCCGCAAAGGCAAAAAGCATGGAGGGCGGCGGTTTGATGCTGCCTTTACAGGAGGCTGCTAAGCACTCTTCGTCTTCCCGTACGCGCTCCGCTGCCAAAGGGAAGCAGCCTGCTGCTTACGACGGAGGGGATGACGAAGAGGTTGACGAGGATGCCATCAACTCGGACCTGGATGACCCTGATGAGGACCGTGATGACGACGAGGTCGATGACGAAGGTCTAGGGCATATTATGCTCTGCATGTACGACAAAGTCCAACGCGTCAAGAACAAGTGGTAAGTGTTCCCATGACGACGACTTGAGGACACCTCAGACGCTAACAAGCCCCCGTAGGAAGTGCACACTCAAGGATGGCGTCCTCACCGTCAACGGCAAGGAATACGTCTTTCACAAAGCTACCGGCGAGTACGAATGGTAATACGGAAATCTTCACAAGGCCACGCCCGGAGGCTGGCGGTATGGCACGGGGAGAGGAAATTCCGGGTGCATAAGGAGCGGCCGCGTCGCGACCGCTGGTCATGTCTTACAAAGGGGCCATTAAGGGGGCCCCGGGCGTTGCATGAATCGGGCCAACAGACTGAATCAATGCCGGGCGGTCACGGGGAAGGAAAGTTTTTCTAAAACGTCAGTGATGCTGCCGTCGCGTCTGTATACGTAGTTGAGTAAGCCTTGGGAAATAAACCAATCGTCGTTATTTCGCGTCTCGCTGTCAACTTATAGTCTAAGCGAGGGCGGTGGCGGTGGTGTCCGTCGATGGTGGTCTAAGTCATGGATGTCCACGGCAGCGGGAGCCGGGCCGCCCGACTTCACGGGGCCGGGGTGCAATAGTAGCGTCACGGGCGTCATATAGCGCGCAGCCTCCCTACCAGCGTAGGATGCAAAACACCATTGTTGCTCTCTATTTCTCTGTTGGGTATGATTCTTGTTGTTGTTGTTTTTGTTATTATCCTTCTTGTTGCGCCTCTAGCGGTGGGTCGGTCGATCCGGTGCAAGCTAGCGAGCGTCGTTGGGCCTGAGCAGAAAAGTAGCTGCGACCTAGGGACGAGCCGGGGGCTGGGAATCTGCAGCCACGGACTGTTGGCTCGACGTTGCTCGGGGTCGTTGAGCTGTGCGCAGTAGCCAGCAGGATCAGTAGGTGTGAATGCTAGATAGCAGAGTGCAGTAGCCCTGTTTCCTCTGCCAGCATTCACCGCGAGACTTTGCATATCAGAGTGCCTGCTATAGCACCAATGTGCCCGAACGGGTTCCGTATAAAGGAGCCAGGTTCTCTGTCGTATTTTAGAGATGCTCATGATCCCTGCGTGCCAAGAACATCGGAAAGCGCGGGCTCTGCGGGCTCTGCGGAGCGCCTTGGTCAAGTCTGGGGGCTGTCATGTACGTACGTATCAGTATCTTCGGGGGATGGCCTGGTTGTGAGCAGGCGACAGCCGATCAATCTCGCACCCGCCGACACTCCCCAACTGCCGCCGGCAGCGTAATTTCGCAAGACCCATCATTCTGGACCCGACAGTCTGGGTCGGACATTGCACCGGTGCGGCACGGCTGACAAGGGTTGGACGCGACCTTGTCTCAGTCTTCGGGGAATTCCCGCAGAAAGTTGGCGTCGCGCCAAGAGTGAGGCGAGGCATGACAATATCTGCTTTGGGTAGATAATGAGATGGTGTGTGAACGTGGCAAAGCCAGGCTGACTGTTGGTCAAGCAACACCATGTTGTTCTCTGATTCTGCCCGGAGCTCGCTGAGCGACACGACGGAAGCTTCGATGGCAGACATCAGGCCACGCACAGGCCAAGACGCGGCTTGCAAGCCTGTTGCGCCGAGGCGGTCTGCGATAGAGAGTTTGGGAGCCGCTAGCTCCCCGGTTCCCCTAGGCTGGACAACGAAGATCGCGCTGGTCAGTCACACATGGCTCTCCATGTCGTCTATGCGGTGGGTCAATAGGAGGCCGTGGGGGCTGGGATCGATGCCCGTGGCCGACAGGAACCATGCTCGGATCCCCAGAAGCCACAGCGCACTGCTGGAGTTGAGCAGGCCGTAGAATCGCGAAAGTAACCTCGGCCTGATTTCATGCTGAAAAGAGGTCAGCCTAGCTTGATTAGTCTGACCGGTTTCAAAGCATCATGCCAGACCGGTGAGGGATATTGGAATGAAAAGTGTCGCCCTTCCCAAGGGAGAAGAGCAATTGTGTGATATGACTAGGATGGGCCAGGATGTCAACGCCAGTGTGGTCGTCTGACACCGATGCACCCGACCACTTGGTACAGCCCGGTCCTTGGTGGATTCGATAGGGTCATGGTTGTTCATGCTTGCGCGCCTCGACCAAACTAGTCTCGTATCAACTACGCTTGGCTATCGACCACGCCCGGGCAGGAAACAATTTCCCAGAAAGCCTTGGTAAATATTAGCATAGGGGCTCTTCTCGATGGGAAGTTGCCAAGTCCAGATCGCACTCATCTGGTAGTTTGTAAGGGTGGGTGACAGGCTAATCGCTGGTTCAATCCCACGACCTTTAGTGTGTTCCCATGTCTTCCTGACTGCATGCGGCGGCATCGAACGCATGGAAAGATGCACATCCAGAGACGGAGTTTGTCTCGAAATGTCATCCCGTCAGCCAGTGCATCTGTCTTATTCCATACCTGAATAGGAGCACATTGAGAGTCGTCACGTCAGAGTCGGGGATCGTTAGCTACTTCAGGGGTGCAAAGATGTCGTCGGTCTTGACAGAGGCTCATAGCCTACTGTAGCCAATGATGATATTGGACAGGCACCGACAAATGTGGAAGATAGACTCCGGGGTCTTAGCGAGCCGTTCCAAGTCCCCAGGGTGCGCCCACGACCCAAGCACTCGGGCCCACCATCTCGGAGGGATATCATGTCGGCAAAGTCGTTTGCACTGTGTCAGGGTGGTATCGTCAACGGCGCAAGGGCTATTGGTGCCCTGTGTTTATAGCAACGATGGTACACGCCGTCGTATCGCAGCATCTGCCGATATTGCGGTCTAGATGGAAATAGTCTTGATTCGCCGAATCTCCCCAGACGCATTGTTCAGCGGCGATCCTATACCCCGGTGGAGCCGGAGCAGGTGGTAGACTGCAAATCCAGGCCAGGATCTGCGGCGAATGGCTTTGACCCAGCCCTCTGGGTAGCGCGGACAGCTACAGGGTTCAGGGGTGAGTAGCTGCAAATTCATTTGATGCCACCTCTTACGCAGACGCCTTTGTCTCTTTCGCGCATGAATAGGAGATTGTGTATCACCGACTCGGACATCTACGTAGGTAGGAGGAAAGCCTTAGCAAGCACTTGGCCCTGGACTAGGCAAATCAGCATGTAGATCGGGCTGAAAGGGAGGCAATACGCCCAAACAGCGTAGAAGTTGTAGCACGTAGAACCCCCTACCGCGTCTTGATGGTCATTCTCGTTACCAGCGTCGTACCATGTGGTATAATCCGAGTACGACAGTACGAGAGGGGCTCCGCAATGCCACAATATAGCCATGGATGGTTGTAGAACATGACATTTTAGGATCCCTCTTCTGTCATATCATACCGTCGACGTCGACCGACATGTGTTCGCATTGTGCTGCTTTCCACGCTGTAATAATAGCGTGGGGGCGTTGAGACCGGGAACGGAACAGGATGTGTGGTCGGTGTCCCAACGTACTGGTCACGTTGATGCTTATTTACAACGGGCCCATTGAGACCTTGTAACGGTTCAACTAGACGATAGTGTCTTCCGAGTACGTCTAGAAAGGGAGCGTTGCCCGTGTGAAGTGTTGGCCGATCACACCTTGAAATCCCGCCTTGAATACCATAGCTAGGTGCGCCTTGCTCGAACATATGATCGGTCGTCGTCAGAACCCAAGCAGCTAAGGGTGCAATTCTAGCCATAAACACCAAGAGCTACAGAGCATCTTTGGCAGGCTAATTTCACACCACACACAAATTGTCTGTTATGTGATGGTGCGTGCCTTGGTAGGTTTCCGCCTTAGTGCATGCATGCATGCATGCATGATGAGGTGCGTTAAGGTTGGGTTGGAGAAGGGAACGACACCACCGCCACCTCCTCCTCCTTTCAACGCCCAGAAGCAGAGTACGCTCTTGTCTGCTTCCGGATAGCCTTGGGAGCTGAGGTCGTCGCTTGCATCGTCTGGCGAAAATTAGAAGCTTTGGGGGTGAGAGATGCAGAGATCGATGATAAATGGATGGCCAAATGCCATTGACAACGGGGACGTTGAGCCATTGCTTGTCGGCGTCGGCGCGGGGGCCGGGGAAACCTTGTTGATGAGGCGTTGGTTCGGTGCGTGGCGCCTCCTGGACGGTTCGCTTCCCGCCTCTTACCCGCCGTACCCACACCAACATGGCCTTTCACAACATTGTGAAATCTGACCAATGCTCCTCTCGGTGTTAGTCTGGCCGTCGTCCGAGGTACGAAAACCAGTGGATTGGCCGAGTGTCAACTTGTAGTCTCGGAGAGAAGCATGTTTGCTGGTTCTGCGTTGTGGTCCCTTACACGGAAGCGGAGTCGTGGGACGTTCATCGGGGCCCTGTAACCGATGAGTTGTGGCCCAGATGCAGCCACATCTTGGAACCGTGTCGAGGGTTCTGAAACGGGATGATGGCGAATAAGGGCGTCACACTGCAGATGCACGGCGGGAAAATGGCCGATGACCAGCAGCTGCCCCAGACCAATGCAAGGACGAGCAGCGATGGAGAGATGCATGTCAGGGCGTGTCCATCTGGCACGCAGGAGGTGTGCAAGTGTGATGGAATTGCCAAGCGCTAGGATGGATCCATTATCATTGTTCGCGTTGCTCGCGGACGCAGGCGACGTCTTTAACCGACGCCCCACGGCAGTTTCGTGGTACGTATTGTCATATTTTTCTTTGGCGCGCGCATTCATCTGCAGCCGGGGCTTGTGATTAGCTAGCTTAGCTTGGTCCGTCTGTCGAGGGGGTCTCGTTGATAATGCTGATCATGGTCGCATATTGGGACTGGGCCCGACGAGAATGAGCACATGAGCTGGACAGGCCATGACTAGGAAGGCTGCTGCGTAGGGCGCCTCCGGCCTCCGACGACTATGTTGGTCCGTCAGTGATAGATGGCATGGCTGGCGTGGCGGGCGCCTGCGAACCGAGGCCTTGCAGGTTGGGAGACTTCCAGATAAGTACCAGGGAAAGCTGACGATCCAGACAGTTTCGAGTCCAACAAGTCGAATTGCAACGTCAGAGTGGTCACCTCACGCTTTGATAGCTGAGCTGGGCATTGTCGGCAGGGCTGACAGGGCGAACCCGGCCAAAGACCATGATACTGTACAGTAAACCCAGAGCTGTGGGTAGCGCGGGCAGAGGCCAAACCTTTCCTGTCATAGCACGCGGAGGGCCATAATTTGGATCGGCGAGCGGTCCGACACAGTGCCAACGATAAGTGCCAAGCCAGAGCTGCGCGCCCAATTATCGTGAGGAGAGCGGAGAGGCAGCAGAGGCTAGTAACCCTCTCCAACCCTCCTCTACCAGAACTCCGGATTCAGCTGGCAGGGCCACGACAGGCGAAGACGCATCACGGGAGAGGACAAGGGAGGAACTAACATTGAAGGAGGGGAGGGTCTGCTGCTGGTGTGTCACGTTCGTGTCGTGGCTCTGCTGTATTTGGAAGAATCGTCGAACGGCCGCGTGAAAGGAATTTTGTTGAGATGGCTTTGGGTCCGGGTCGAATCAAGCGTGGCCAGCAACGCGATCGCGGTGTAACAAGTAACAAATCTGCAAGCCGGAGACGGAGATGGAGACGGAGACGGAGAGTCGCGTCGCAGTTCGTTGATGTTGTCGAAGTTGATGTGGTTGTTGGTTCCATCCCGTTCATCCCGTCCTGGCCAAGTACAAACTGAGGGGAAGTTCTAAAAAGAAGTTGGTCAGGATTAGAGCCAACATTCCGTCAACATGGAAGGACAAAGGAAAGGGCAAACGAAGACTGCTAACCTCCACTGCCAATTGAAACCTTGAAAATGTCCGGAGCGGAACCAGTGCAAGGAGGAGCAAAAGGCGTGCAAGGGCCTGCCCTGCCCTGCCGCCCTGCCGCCCTGCCATGGCCCGGTGCAGCACACACCAACAAGACCAACACCAGCACCAATACGTACCAGCACCAGCACCAGCACCAGCGCGGCGCGCAACAGCAGCGGGCACTAGGGAAGC